>JANHGL010001159.1:23618-109243 GCA_024611195.1 Ceyx melanurus
TTCAAACAACTGCTCACAAATCTTACCTTACACAATATCTTGCACTGCCTTTCAAAGGAAAATTGTAAATCCATCAGCAATTATTTAGGTCACTGTGGCTATGAAGACAGAACCAGAAACTTCCAGAACCACCTAAAGCAATGAAAATCTATTGCTAAAGAAGCCTGAATGTGTCTCACAATGTTACCTTCCCAAAGATAAGGGCTATAAGGTTGCTATGTTGTCAGTGACATATTTCTTTCTGTATGGTGTGAAAGTGCAGAGAGAGCAGGAGGGTGGCAGGCTGCCTGCCCATGAAGACTTATGCAACTATTTCAGCTGTATCTTCATTTTCCAGGTACCTCTTGCTTCAGAAAGCTGTTTGCTACTGCGGACCTCCCAAAGAAGCCTGACTGTCATTGGTGGCTACTATAACTGCTATATATTAATAAGCTTTTTGGGTGGGGAATTAGCTATCCTATTTGTCTGAGAACTCACATGCTAAGGTTCTGGTCCATGCGTGGAGTTTCTGGACATGGTGCCAGCCCATGTATTGTGAACTACATGGCAGAAACAAATTCTTGTCTTCTCTAGCCCTGTTGGCTGTTCAGGTCGTTGTCTGACAAAAGGATGAAGAACTGTGAGGTTCCAACTCCAAAAATCCTTCCTGCTCCCTCCTCTGTGCTGCAACCCACGCTGGCCTAGTTTTGAAGCATGCTGGATAATCGATGTGAGTAGCAAAAATTTCCTTCCTGTGCCCTTTCCAGTATTACTTTCCAGAGGACCCCAAGCTCTTTAGCAATTGAATAAATCCACATAGGCACTGAAAAATAGTGACAGGTACCCTCTGATAATAACAAATAAGTGAGAATCACTGTTAAAATTTTGCTGAGAAACTATTTTTGGGCTTGGGCAACATTTTGTTACTCTGCTTGCATGCCTGGGTGCGTTTCCTAATGAGCTGACTATATAGTTCTTTGGATATAACAATACATATGCATGCATGCATTATCTATATCTCTCTTGTTTTCTAAACTTGAAGTAATTCATGTAATTATACACATAATGTATTTTATCCAAATACACAAAGAAGATTTTTTTTTTAAATGCCACTTAGGATCTAGATTTAACTTAAACCACTACTTAGTCTCTCTTTCTTAATAGGATACTAAAAAGGAATTTTATGACAACATTATCAGTAGCATTTTGCTGATAATTAGAATAACAATAATAAAACTGAGATATTTTTTCAGTAATAATGGTGTTATTAATGAGATTTTTATGAAAGACAGACTTCTTTAGTATAATTATGAAAATTGATCTTTTGCATTTTACTTATTCACTGAAATCAGATAAGTGGCTTAACTACATGTATTATTTCTAATAAATATTCAAAAGAATGCATTTAAACAAGGCACCTCATTCTATTCTTGCTCATATTCCTTGCATTTAAATAAAAGTGTAATTGCTCTGCTTTTTTAAACTGCTAGTTTGGATTAGCTGTCTAACCTGTACAGTGTAGCTGTTTGCTGTTTGCATTTTTAATAGCTTTATTACCATTTGGTGAAGCCTTAATTTCTCACTCCCTTGAAGAGTCCTGCCTTTAAGTCAGCTCTACAATTTAACCAGCAATAATGTGTCAAGATAAGATAAAGACCTACACCAGATGAAATGCAGTATTTTTGTGTAGCATTCTGTCATTGTTAAAGGAAAGATCTGAGTATGTCAAAATGTAACACCTGAAAGTTTAATAAACTTTGTAGCATAATTTTACAGTTCACATTTTAAAATAAATTGTTCTGGAATACATTAGCTTGTTCACTAGTGAAATCAGTTAAATATCTATATAAATATGTTTGGGTGAAGGGAGCCAGCAGTTTTTCAACAAGGATAGAAGTTCTTTCAGTTTTCAAGTCTCAGATTAAATCACTTCTGAAAATCTTTACTTCAATTCAGTTCTATTAACTCTGCAGTTTCCTAGTAGCTCCTTCATAATATTTGGCCATAACATCACTGAAGAGGTTCATTAAATATTACAAACATTCTTTTTTTAGAGTTGCTAATATTGAGATAATTGAAGTGTACTTAACTCCTCACTTTCGGGATCCAGGCTCTTTGAGTATTCCTGTTTCTTTTCACATTTGTATTTCACTTATTCACACAAGTGTTTGGTTTTGTTTGTTTGATTTTGTTTGTTTGTTCCTTCATTTGTGTGGTTGTTTGTTTTGTTTGTTCATTTTGTGTTTTGAGTTTTTGTGTGTGCTTGCTTGTTTGTTTTTTCTTTGGTTTGGTTTTGTTTTGTAAAATAAACATACGTATTTGAGTGAAGAATAAGTATCTCAATTCTATCTTAGCAGAACCTACTATTTCACATGTAAGTGGACATTAGTGTCTTTCATCTAACCAGTCTTATTCAAGGGCAATGGCAGAAGCATAGGCTCTGTAAGCTAAACCTGAGCCCATGACGATAGATACAGGATCAGATTTATTTTTTTTTAACAGATCTCTTATGAATGTTGCTGTGGTTTTTTTTTGTTGTTGTTGTAGTTTGGGGTTTTTTTTGTTGTTTTTTTTTTTTTTAATAGTGCTGTAATAAAAAAAAAAAGTAATTACTAGTAGATGTTTGCAGGCATTCAACTCGCTTCTTGGGCTCAAGCTCTTGGCTGTTGACTCCCTCAACAACAACCAGTCCTCCTCTCTTAGGCTGGTTAAACTTCCCCAGGGCAGATTTGCTAAAACATACACTTCCATGGAATGGTTTCATTTTGATGAGCCATCATTTTGCATTGAAAAATAACCTCATTTGCTGCCAAATTCCCCAATGTGTTTAACTTCAGTATTTCATCTCCCTGGGCTAGTTCTGTAAGTAGTAAGAGGGAGCCTGAAATGCTCTTTTGGAGGGCTCTGAAGGTTTGGCACCATAGACCCTGTATTAATTACAAATACCATAGTACACTGTATTTCCATTTCTCACAGTCAATGATATATGAACTGCTGAGACATCACTGAATAGATTTTGACTTATGAGAAGCATTCCCTGCCTGAAATAACAAAAGGTTGCTAATAATTTAGCTCTGCTTTGACATAAACTTGGTAGTTCTGTGAGCTTTGGTTATTAGTTATAAAGAACATAATCCAGAATTGAATAACAGAATCTTTATAATGAACAGGAAAGATACATCTGCAATAAACACATCCAGTGAGTGCTTCCTCAAACATCAAATACTACTGGCAGAAAATATGTTTTATAGTTAAGGCTATGCATTGCTCACATGAGAAAGGCCTATAGTTTGTGATCTTTCCAGGTCAGATAAGAAGTTCACATTTAAGAAAGAGACATACCTAAAATTAGGCTCTGAAGTCCATCATTAACAGCATAAAAAATATTTAAGACTTAAAATTATTCACTAGTGTTGCTACTTCATGGCAACCATGGAAGGCAGCTCAGTGATGGCCAATATACCTTTTCCATAAACAGTAGTGCATGGTATGTCTATAAGTAACTAATACTGATTTATGTTGAAGAATTTTTCCATGATAGCAATGATGATTACTGGTCTCACTTATAGGTGCTAAAATACATTTTAAAGAAAGCTCAAAATATATTAATTTTTTTTTTATTTAATTTGACTTTGCAGGGTGACCAAAGTTTCTTTTTCTATATGGATATTTGACAGTTCAAAATAGGAATAAAGGCAATTTATGAACAATATCACAAGCCAATATTTATGGAAAATCATAAGGGAGACTGCAATAGGCACAGCCCTTAACAAATGCTGAATGTCCATGTCTGCTTGAAATACAGTTGCTACAATCACTGCACCGAACAAAGCATTTAATTAAATTCCTACATCTATACTCATGCTTAGGGTCTGATCTGTGTCTCAAAGACTTTTTGGAATTGCAGACTGACATTCCTATGCTCTGGGAGATACAAGGTTGACCAGAGGAAACAGTTCTTTGGAGGCTAAAGTAAATCAGTTCATGTGACGACAAAACATGTATAGAAACAGAATCATAGAATGTATTGGGTTGGAAGGGACGTCCAAAGGGCATCTAGTCCATCCTTCCCTACAGCAATAAACAGGGACATCTCTAACTAGGTCTGCTGCTCAGAGCTTCATAGAGAGATTGAAAAGCTCATCTGCCATCACCAAGGGCCAGGAGATCAGCATCTCTTGCATGGAGGCTTGAAGCTATGTAAGACATCCCTTCTTCCATCTGTACTAAGGGAGAGCAGTACTGTGTTGAGATGCTGATCCCTGACCATCACAGGAGGTTACTGCTTTGGCAGCTCCATCTGTGTGAACAATCCTGTAAAGCACTGGCATAAAGCAGCCAGGTTAATGCCAGATGCCCAACTCATCCAGGCTAACCCAGGCAGCTTTGCCCTCAGAACGTCTACAACAGTGACCTCCAGGAACATGCTCGTGACACCCTCATCTGGCACAGTTCTTTGCACAGTAAATGCTGACTTTTAATCTGATTATTTGTTTCACAGTCTGAAGGGAGGCATCAATACAAAGGTCTCTTTATACTAGGAGCCCAAGCCCACATCAGTGTGGAAAATCTTTTAGAGAAGCATGAATCAAGGCAGGAGGAAGGGCAGGTAGAGACTCCCACTGAGCAGGAGAAATGATGCACCAGACAGAGTTGAAGTCTGCTGGACTTCAAACATGTCTAGAAGCCTTCCTGGATTGTTACCTTACAGCTGCTCTCTCAAAACAGGATCTTAAATCTCATGTTTTAGACAATTCTGTCCACACCAAAACAACCTGAGCTTGAGACTAGTCCAGGCTATAAACTCAACCATTCAAGGTTAATGCAATGGAGTCCTTGTCTCTATATCTTATGGTATTTTTTAAAAAAGTAGAATCACTACCCTACATGCGTGTGATGTGAGGGCATGTGTCAAAGGTGTGAAAAATGATTACAGCTAAAGGTTCTGACTAGAATAATCACAGAGAAGCCAAGACACTTGTGGTTCAGTAATGAGTTCATTCAGAAAATCACAAGGCAGTGTGACAGCTGGAGTGAGGAAAGACTTGTGACAATATTTTTTTAAGAATGCATGATGAAAAAATAATAACAAACATTAACAATTTTTTGTTGGGTTTGTGTTTTCTGTATTTTTTTTTTTTTCTTTCCCATGACATAAACAATAGTTCTCTGGTCATAATCCAAAACCTGACAAAGGTCCAAGGTTGAAAAGGTTTTCTTTGAGCCTGTCTTCCTGGTATAATTACTGTAGGTTCAGAGGAACCAGATCTGGAGTGTTGTAAAACTCAACACAATGAACTTGACAGACAGCCAGATTTCTGTTTTCAGCCAGTTTAAGGTTACTATAATCTCATTATTATGCTTGAAAGACGACAAGTAATAGAATCTCAGGTAGCCGTTCTGTCTTTACTCAGCCGCATCTTCTCTTTTATGCCGATTTCCCTTGATTACCTGAACTAGTGAGGCTCGGTTTTCAACCACTTATCTTCCAGAAATAATCATCTGATCAGCCTTACAAGGTTCTCACTGCACTCAACGGTTTTAATGGGTCAAGCGTTAAATTAACCCTTTAACTATACCTCAAGAGAATACCAAACTTATTAAAAAACAATTTACTATTCAGTCATTGTTAACTTTGCAGAAGAGAAGTTCCTTATCCAGCTTTGCGTGGTTTTTACCTCCACTCCTATCCTGTTTTACTTCATCTTTGCCATTAATAACACATGAAATCTTTTTAAAGCTTCTATCTAAGGAAACGTTCTTCTCGTTCTTACTTCTACAAAAGCATAAAATGAAGCCACAGGAAAATTAGTGTGTATCTGATATTGTATTTGAAGGCAACTTTTTACAAATGTTAAATTATTTTTTTCTGTGTATAGAAATATATAGAATTGTAAAATACTGAAACTTTTAGAGAACCATCTATGCAATGGAAAGAGTTTGTAACTCTCTCTGGCACATGAGGGCATTTGCACCAGCCTTAGCTACAGCAGGGAGGAAACCGAGCAAGAGGTCCCTTACTTGTGTAGATCCATGGTGGTGTGCAGAACAGTCAGCAACTTGTGCTGCTGCTTTCAGCCCCCCCAGAAAACTCCAGAATCCTCTCTTGGAGGAGGCTGGAGCCAAAGCAATGTTCTCTGGCTTAATCCTTCCCCAGTAGAAATATGTTATCTGCCCTGACTCATCTCAAAGTTGGGGAAATTGCGGAAGGTGCAAAAGGATGTGACTCTGAAGAAACAGCCTTGACAAAGCTGCTCCTAGGAGTAGGTTTTCACTATCATAGAACTACAACATCAGGAGGCACTTGAGCAAGAGGGGGATAGTACCCAATGGCTGTGCCAGATCTAGTTCTTGTGAAGTCAAGGCCCTTTGCCCACAAGAACTGATTTAGCGGAACAGTCTATCCAAATTCTCCCTTTCAGCAATAGTCAGTAATAAAAAGACACCGGAGCAGAAATACTTCATTTAAACCAAGGCCAGAAAGAGCCTCAATTTACTAGCTGTTATGAATGAGGGGTGTGATCCATCCCAGCCCTGCTTCTTACAGCTGCATAGTAGAAATGTCCAGGATGTAGATCTAGCCTTGCTATCTTCAGCCAATTTTTGCTCACACAAAATTCTCACTGCTGTTCACAGGGACATTGCCAGGAAATGACTTGAATGAAAGATTTTATTTTTTTTTACTGAGAAATTTCATACAACGCTTTCATCACCTTTAGTTTGTACAATCCCAAATCTGATCTTTGATGACAACTGGAACTACTTATGTGGCTTTACTAACTGAGGTTAATAGTCATCAAAGGAATGTTAGAACTACAAAATCTACTGTGTGCATTTGTCATTACTATGTGTGTTAGTCGTAACGTTTCTGTAGAAAGAGAATGTGGTGATTTCAGTCTGTTCATAATATATTGATCCTTCACAATGGATGAATAGAAAGAAATAATATACAATGCCTAAAAGATAGATGGTGTAATGATTTTGGGTATATGGTCTTTTAAGAGGAATCTAGGATAAACCTCCAGGCCCTTACACAGAAGATGGAAGTCCAAGTGCAGGGAAAAACCAGTACGAGGACACTGAGCACAGCCAGACTCCTGGTTAGGGCACTGCTGATAGTAAAAAGAAACACTAAAAAGCAGTATACATCTTGGGGCTCAGCTAAAATCTGGCAGAAAAAAATCTAGATAGAGAAAATGTTCTTCTGGAACACCATTAGTTCTATCCATCTCTCCCAAAGACATAAATGCCTTAAACTTGTCAAATATAAGGTCCTTGTCTAGAGACCTTTGGTTTAAAGGCTAGCATCTTATGTGCTTTATCTTGAACAAAGTTTCCTATAATTTAAGGGAAATGGCTTATCATTAAAGGATAAAAGATGGCAGTAAGCAATACGCAAAAACTGTATTAAGAAGTGGTCCTGTAGAAGGGGTGATTTTCTACTGGATATGAAGTAGATATGGTATAATACCTAATGTGTAGTCAGTGTAAAATCTTAGTAATTTTAATATAAAACCTGTTAGCAAAATAAAAATACATTGCAGTAGAAAATGTGCAAATCAGCTGTGATATTTCTGCTTTCTAAAGCTATTTTTCTGCTTTATGCACACAGAATTTTATGAAACTGAAGAGTTCTTCTCTACCTTAACAGTGATTTTTAGGTTTTTAAAAGGGGCACAAGCACTTACCTGCATAGCTATATCATAATTCACTCTTAAAAGCAAAAATGGTTAAAGGAAGTTGTTAATGAATTTAATTAAGTCCTTCCTTCTCTTAAGACAAAAATTTAAGAATTAATAATCTGTCTGGCAAATAATTAAAACATAACCAGACTAATTATTTTTTTATGAGTGGGACTGATGGCAATTCCACTTGAACTGCTGGGTTCCCACAAAGATTGAGGAAGTGAAAAGTTTGTGTGCAAGCTCTTTGAGTCAGAAGTCAGATTTTAATCTCTTTGTATAGTATTTGTACCTTGAAGGGCTAGATGTCTTATAAACAGGTAAAAATGGGGAGTGAAACCTTGGCTCTAGTGAAGTTATAGAATTATTTCCAATAAGCATTTTTTCATATAATATTTAATCTGTCTGAAGGTTGTCTATCCAAACTAAACTACCTGGCTCATGGTCATCCTACTTGTCCACCAGGACCCCCATGTCCCTTTCCCCTTTGCTGCTTTCAAACAGGTAAGTCCCCAGCCTATACTGGTACTTATACCTGGGGTTCTTCTTGCGCAGATGCCACACTTTACACTTGCCCCTGTTATATTTCGTTAAACTTCTCCCTGTCCTGTCCAGGGAGATATCCTCCAGCCTGTCCAGGTCTCTCTGGATGGCAGCACAGCCTGCTGGTGTGTCAGCCACTCCCCCCAGTTTGGTGTCATCAGCAAACTTGCTGACTGTGCACTCTGTTCCCTCATCCAGGTTGTTGATGAATCTATTGAATAGTACTGGTCCCAGTACCAACCCTTGATGGACTCCACTAGAGGTTGACCTATTAACTTGTAACACCAAGTAAATGTCCAGAGGCGTGAGCTCCAAACAATGAGTTTGTCTTTTACAGATAAGGGATATTTTGTGTAGGAAAGATGTTCAGATCTTTCAGGTGAGAAAACCTCATAGTTCTCCTTAATAACCTGCCTTGAGCTCCTGCTCTGGGGGTTCACACAGTTAAGACATGGCTGATATAGAGGCCAGACTGGGTTTCTCTTGTCTATGGAATGCCACATTGTGGTTGATGGTCTGTCAGACTTCAAACTGAACCAGTAATTTGTGGAGAAAAGGTAAGAATGTCTTCAGTTTGAAATACAGAGTGAGGGTTTGGAAGTCCATCCTTTGGGTCTCCAACAGACCTATTCTGTTCTGACCCAACCTCTCTATTATAAGTGTTCTTCCCAAAATGATGTTTGTTTAATAACTAGGTTTTCACTTTGGGCCTGTAAAAGTAAGTACAAACCACAGCTTGATTTAAAACTCCATTCTGACATGTGTAACAAGTGCACATTAGAAAAGTTACCATCTGTCTAAATGCCAAAATCTAAGCTTGCTTGTTCTTTCCCTTGAAAATATCTGCAGAGGAAATATTGAAAGTGTAGAAACAAGGTAAGAACAAAATACTCCTTCTTGCAATAATCCTCCTTTTGTGTTTGTTCAAGATAATCCAGAAAAATGTGTGGACTTTTACTTGTCTTCCTTTCAAAAGCCCAGCTTTGCTCCCACAACTGACAAGCTGTAACTATACCTCAGCTGTAGGATTCATGAATATGTGCTGGGCATGCCTTCAGTATAGGCAGCCTGGAGAACCTGCTATGAGTGATAGGTTTGCTCCCACACAAAGAGCATGTATGTGGATTTAGCACAGCCACAGACTTCTTGAGGCTTTGAGCTCTCACTTTGGCAGTGTGAGGCCATCTCCAGGGATCTCTGACATTGAGCCTTCCACCAAATATCCCATTATCTGTGATTCTGTGATTATCTTCTCATGATGCATATAGATGAGGCTGTCTCAGCTTCATAAACTCTCAGTGTACATAATTCCCAGGAGATTTCTCTGCAGAACAGGGGAGCAGTATTTCCACGTATCCCAAAATCATAGATGCATGGACTGGAAACAAACCATGAAGAGCAGAGCATCAGACCTGATTTTCTGTATCACACATGCCTCTACTTTTCATCCTGTAAACTCAACCATAGAATGTTTAGGGCCAGAATGGACCTCCAAAGGTCATCTAGTCCAGACCCCTGCAGTGGGCAGGGGCACCCTTAACTAGACCAGGCTGCTCAGAGCCTTGTCCAACCTCACCTTGAATATCTCCAGAGATGGTGCCCCAACCACCTCCCTGGGGACACTATTCCACTGATCCACCACCCTCAAGGTAAAGTATTTCTTACTGATATCCAGGCCAATAAAGTTATTCAGGAAAGAATCTGACTAAGCATCATAGCTGGAGGAGAGATGGTATAAGAGAAGTAAGGCAGAGCTCTGTCTACCCTGAGGTCCAGAGGCATAGGAAAACATAACCAAGAAAGCTATAATCCAGCTACCTAACTACAAACAGCAGTGAAGGTCTAGCAGCACAACCCCAGTAATGCTGTGACTTCACCACAACCATGAGCTACGAGATTTAAAGCAAAGTACATCAGTGTAAGAAGCCTGAGTATGGTCCAGTCACTCCTTTTACATGAGCCCCACTTGGGGAAAGAACCCTTTGCAAAGACTAAGGATGTTGGTAGGAAATATATCTGTTGCCTACCCCCCACACTACTTCTAGACAGTGATTTGTGATTCAGTGATCCTAGTTAGTGAGCACAGCTACAACACGTCTTGCTCCATTTTGAAGCAGGTCCTCCTTTCTATCCAAGAAACAACTAAGGCTTTGCAACAAGAAAAAGCCCCAGGGAACACATAAGTCCCCTGATCAAAATAGTCCTCTGATCAGCTGTCAGCTACTCATCAGCTGGGCCCTGCATCCTTGCTTACATCCAGCTGACTGGGCAGTGTTTTGTATTTCTGTGTCGCTGATGGAGTGCTCTGCGGGACTTCATATGGGGATTGTGGTGAGATCTGAGACTATCAAAAAGTTGAAGTGATAAATCATTCAGCTAGTCAACTTTCTCAGAATAGGCAAGATTCATCTTCTTTTGCAGCTGGTCTTGCAAATTGCAGTTAGGAGATTAAAGTCATCAGGAAAGTCTGCTGAGCTAAATGATTCTGTCATTGCCCCCTCACACCTTAAATGTAGTTTGCTGTGGTGATTATTTAATTGCCCTTGCTTGGATAGACCAGTGCTGCATAAAACCCTATAATCTTGTAAAAGTTAAGAATTGTAAGAGTTAAACAAATGAGCTATAACCATATAACATAAAATCATGTATATCACTTTTGCAGGAGTGTTTACATTTTCAAAAGAAAGGCTTTGAAAAGTTTACTTCCCACACCCACCATTTCCTATCAAAACTTCGTTCTTGTAAAAATTTGGGTTATCATTCATAGAGGTTTATTCTTGCAAAATCTCCTATTCAGCAATCAAATTTCATACAATGAGAGATGAATATTATTGAGCACTCCAAGAGGGATCTGGGATTTTACAGTCTTCAGAGCAACATTTCCACGCAGTGCAAATTTGTTTGGAAAATAAGTCCATCTTTTGTTTGAAGTAGTTAATTACCTTGCTAGAGGAACCAAATGAAATAAAAGATTTATGGATCTCTCTTTCTCATAGCAAAGGAGAAAGTGATCTGTTTGCAGGAGTTATATTTTCAGGCACTTTGCTGAAACACCCCAACCCCCCTCGGTTGCTGACTGTAAAATAAGAAAACTATTACCCAGCTGGGGTAACAATAGGCTCCCACAGTGCTTTTCTGCTCAGCCCGCAGCTGCCAGTGAAAGTGGAAACTACAGCAGCAGGATAACATTCTTTTCTTACAGCCTGTTTCTATGGGCAAGGAGCCCTCCCACTGCTTCAATGTATTTTCTATGCAAAACTGTAGAAGAAGTGACATTTTAAAAGTTTTGACCTTTGTTTTTTCTTTTTTTTTTCTCTTCCCCCCTCCTTTTTTATTTTTTTTATTTTTTTTTTGCATGAACCAAGGCATAAATTTTTTAAACCTTCTGACAGGGTATGTGTTAGGAACAGCAAAAGCCCTTACTATAATAACAAAATGTTTAAAAATTTGAAAATTCTATATTGAATATAGCTCACTAGTAGCTTTGTGCAAAAAAAGATAGTGATGAGAGATATAGAAGTCTTCTGGTATTGTCACAGGCAAACAGATGATTGTGGAGGACTCACACATCTTTACAGAATAGTGTCTTTGAATTGCACATTTTTATTTACTAATTTCATATTTTAAGGCTAAATATTTAAAGGATTTTGCAGGAAAAGATTCCCCCTTACCCATCACTCTGCAAATATTAATCAATTTTATTAAAATTGCCTTTAAAAAAACCTGTTTATTATAGAAAAATCTGTGGACAGAATAATGCCTATGAACAATAGTAAATTAACTACATATACATGCGTCCAAATTATATGGATCTAATTTGATAGGAAATTGGCATAGTTCCCAATTAGATTACAAACAGAACAACAACAAAACAAGATATTATTTTACTGGTTAACACATAAAAGAAAACACTAAATATCAGGAAATTATAAAGGATGTTAGAAATGTAAAACGTATTTTCCTAAACACAAGCAAAAGAAATGAAAACTGTTCAAGCAAAACAAGGAGGGGGAAGTGATGTCCATGAGTCATTGAAGTGAATACAGAACCGATTCTAGAAATCAGGCTGGCAGGTTAATCCATGTGAGAGTCTTCCATTCACTTCTGATTCCCTCTGCTAGCTGCCACCACCAGCTATCACCAGCTTACCCTTATGTTCGTCGAGGGCACTGGCCCTGCTGTGGGTCTATCTATGTATCTATCTCTTCAGGTCTGACCCCACATTCTTTCCATACCCAATCCTCTACCCTCCACAAATTGAAACCAATGGAAATGTGACTGACACATATGATGACAAATAGGCCGATAGGGCAGCAGTGTTCTAAAATAATTGGGTTTAAAAGCTGTTTTATAATCAATAAAATGTGGAGGAGGAGGTGGAAAAAAATCATGTTTAAAACAGATGTCGCCACTAGTGGATTGATAAAGAGCTATAAAGACTTCTTGGTAACCTGAATCCACCATCAGAACAAGATAAAATCATCTCTCACTCTACAACACATACACTGTAACCAAATCCATCATTAGCAAACTACATCCATCATCATTAGGCAACAATCTACTATAAATTACAATGGGTCCATTAAAAGATCATGAAATCGGACAAAAAAAAAAAAAAAAAAAGGCAACAGAAAAAAATAAAAGCCAAAACCAAAATCTCTCCCAGGAGGATCTGTGCCAAGACAGAAAATTCTTTCAAATCCCTTCAATCTGTGCTTGAGATACAATAAACTCTTGGGACAGCCTTTGGATTTCACATCCTGTACATGACATGCCCAGGTAAACAGGGCAAAGGAAGTCCTAGCTTCTACCTAAACTGTCTAGGTTTTTTTTGTTTCCCTGGGCAGAATATCTCCTGTAGATTTTCAAACCCAAAGTTGCTCTTTCTAGTCTGTGAATCAACAACTTAAAAAAAATAAAATTGAGAAATGCTTGCACAGCAATCATGACAGCAGGGAGCCAGGGACCAGTGATGGTTCTAGGGAAGCCACCAGGGTATCTGCACCTTTTCTGAGGGCTCCTCCAAAGGCTGGGACACAGGACTCTGGATTTGATGCTAGTCAGACCCTGAACCCACAGGAGCTCTTCTCCTTGGTTTCGATGGGGATGCAACCAACTGAAACCAAGTTATCATTTCAAAAGTGCATCTCTCGTCATCTGCTGTATTAATAGTTATTTGCATGTTATTTCCTGGTTTCTTTGCTGTGATATGTGGGTGCAGGCAGAAGAATTCTAAAGGATTTTTAGGCTGATAGTACTCGCATTATTCAGGACAATGTGCTATCCAAGGCAGGCAGCTATTTGGGATAAATAGCATATCCCCATTCGTCCAAAATAGCCAAATGTCTGGCATGAGTCACGCCAAACAGGCAGCTGCTCGGCAAGAGTGTAGTACTGGCATACTAAAAAGCAGAAGATATTGGAGGGGGCAGAGAGAGCTAAGGTGGCATCAGGGTGTAGTGGAAGAGGGTTTGTGGGGTCTCTGATACACAGCTATCACACTCGTTAAAGCTGTCAGGAGATGACATCATAAATGGCAACACTTGTCTGCAGTTTGAACACAACAGTTTCCAAGACACCAGTCCTCTCCTTAGCACTTAGACAATAAATTATTATCTTAGAGGCTGCTGTGTGGGAGATGCTGGCAGGTAGTACCACTGGAGCACACATGTTGCAACTATGATATCACCGCGAGAGGAACACACTGGGCATGTGTGGAAAGTCTTGAGTGACAATACCTTTAGTCAGGGTGCTACTGTGTCATTTGCACAGCACAGGGTATTTCCTCATCTCTCTGAGATGGCTTCCTGAGAAGTAGTGGAATTCACAAGGAACAGGGAAATACATGAATAAATTTTCAGGTGAGTAAAGGTATCTGTGTCCTTAGCTGGCTGCTGGGTAAAGTGATGTATTACTTGTGAGCATTGTACATACTTGTGCTATGTGCAGGCACCTTCCTGTCCTTTTCAGTCTAATAAGTCCCTTCATCCCTTAGCATTGCATAAGTACTAACGATTTAAGCTGTGGATACTCCTGTGAATTAAGTAATGAACTTCATTTCACAGAGAAAGAAACCAAAGCTGCAAATTTTGTGCCATATCCAACACCACAAAAAAAAAGCATGGGGAAAAGTCCTGAATGAAACCAGCTACCGAGAAAACCATCTAGGACAAGAATATCCTTTGTCACAGGCACTGCAATGCAAGCTCAGCAGGTGCCATTTCAAATTCAGTATCTTGGCCATCCACTTTTCTTTTAAAATAAATGAAAACAGTCCCTGGCAGTAGTAAACTGTTTGCCAGACTTAGGAATTCTTTAGCTTACATTATCTTTAGCACATTTAAGTGCCAAAAAAAACCCCAACTGAAACTGGGTAAATGTGTGGTTAGTCATGCTTGTAAAAATGTCAATGCTGTCAAAAATATTTGTATGAAAATCATAAACAAAATCTGCTGCCATGAGAAGATATTTTGTTCTTAATTATGGGACAAAATGACTTCTTTTTCATGAAGCCTTAAAAAAAAAAGGAAAACTAATGCTGTGATGGAAATATTGGCACAAACTTGACTCAGCTGCTTCCCTGGGGTAATAAAGTTGCTCCCAAAAAGAATAGGATTATAATCTTCACAGAGTACCCTAAAAATCCAACTAGTATGCCAGGCTATTTTACCAGGTTTCTAATCGGATGTGCAGTCCTTTACCTCTGAGTATGTTTGGAAGGGTTCAGGTACTTAAAAATGAGAGAGGGTTGATTAGTAGTCCTTTTATTGTCATTTTTTAGTCAATTTCTTGAACTGCAATTCCCTGATTTGCACACTTGCTTACAGAGGCTGGATAAGCATATTTTATAACCTTAAAGTATAAACAAAAGCAGTAGGTCACCAGACCAAATCATGCAGGTCAGTGGAGAGGAATACCTATAGCTATCTTGAGGTTTGTGTTCGCTGACCTGTGGGAACAGTTGGTGGTCCCACTCTATTTCTGAAGGACAGATGTCCTCACCCACACACTGCCACAGGTGGCAATGCTGTGGTCAGCAGACCTCATGGGCACATCCCTGGAATGAACACCCACAGAGGGGGTTCATTGGGGCAGGTACACTACAGGGCTTTTGGAGAAGTTGTCCCTTTTTGCCCCTTCTCTTCCTTGCAACTTCATAAAATCAGACTCACACAACTTGTGGTTAATTGGGAAATCTTCACTAGTAGTAAAGTCACAGGGAGTGGAAGAGAGCATTCAATGGTATGGCCATTTGGGGATTTAATTTCCAAACCATGCAGTGAGTGCAAGGATTCTCATCTTCTCAGAACAGAATAAAGTATTTTTGTAAATGGTTGTGAAGTATAGGACTCACTAAACAAATATTGAAACAGAGATCCAAGGTATTTAGGATTATTTTTTTTTTTTATGATGACAATAGTGAAACACTGGAACTAGTTGCCCAGAGAAGTGATAGAGTTGTGAGCAACCTGATCACCTGAAGATGTCCCTGTTCACTGTAGAGGGGTTGAATTAGATGATCTTTAAAGTTCCTTTCCAACCCAAATCATTCTATGACTTCTCTTGCTCTGAAATGCAAATACAGCTTGTTAAAATTAGCATCCAGCTGTACAGATATGGATCCATTAATCAGTATGAGGTCTTTTAAGAGTCTGGAGAAATGGCACTGAAAGGTCTGTCACAAACATGACACAAAATAAGTTACTAGCAAGAAGCCAATTCCAAAAAGAGCCACAGCAACTGAAGCAACATTTCCTCATGAGCTTTGCAGTCCCAAGGTCTCTTACAGAAATGCTTTCCCATCCCTTAATATCCCCAGGAGTTGCAATATCCCCAACGTGTTATATTGCAAAACTAGAAGAAATCTTGAGACAGAACAAAGATTCATAAAAGTCATCTTTTATTACCTTGTTTCATGTCTCTCTCTTGTTATCTCCCCTCCTCATAGAATTTCAGATTACTGCTTGAAAAGGTAAGAGAAAACAATCTTATATTAATACTCACTGGATTTGTTCATGGAGGTTTATGTTATCCTATTTCATAATTGAAAATATCTGCATGGAATCGAGATACAATCAAATCTCAAGAGAAAATTAACATTTTTCACATCACAAAAGGGATAAAACCTGAAGCAAAAATAATGTGACATTAAATGAACAAAGGCCATGTTATGCTGGCTCATTTCAATCATGTCTACCTTAATTTCTCCAAACAACTCTACTTAGAGAGTCCTGGTACCTCTTTCTTTTTTTCACTGGAAGAAAAAGAGGTGAGGCTCTTTTATGCACTGTCTTTGATGCTGTCACTGTTTAGGGTCAGGGCAGTCCCTTAGACCTATAACAGGTGCTCTCTGTTAATCCTCTTCCTTCCCCAAAAGGGAAGAGAGAGGGAATAAGTGAGACTCAGAGATTAGAAAAGGAAACTAGAACAGCTTTAATGAAAATGAAAATAATAATATTAGAATATATACAATTTATGTTTAAAAAAAGTATAGAAACCAGCCCCTGATGGTAATTACATCACTGTCACTGGTGCTGTGGAGCAGGCACTGGGAGAGTCCCAGACTGAGCCCAGCAGGCAATGGGAGCTGTGTTCAGGAGCTAGATTCTGGTGCTGGATTCAGGAACACACTAGTCAGAACTGAAGGCAGAATGGACAGAGTCCTGATTGGATACTCCAAGGAAGAAACCGGAAAAGGACCTGAGTCAAACCAAGCCAAGCTGGCAAAGTGTGACAAAAGGGCAAAGAGACCCTCTTGATTCTGCAACATTATACCAAATTTGACATATATGGGCTGGAATACCTCACTGGTCAGTTTGGAGTTACCTGTCCTGACTGCTCCACTCCACAGGTGTGGACTTTACTTTCTACACCCCCCCAAGATGGTACACAAGATCCAGCAGTGGCCTTGGTCTGCACGCCAACCCTTGGTACTAACTCTAACCATGGGGTGTTATCACTTCCAGGAGCAGACACTGACTGGAGAACACACTGCTGACTTCAGACAGTGCTGTTAGTTAGAAGAACTGAGCTGAACAGTAAAATCTCTGAACAGAACTGTCTACAGTCAAACCAGGACAAATGCTCACTCTTAATTGAGAATTTCTGAAATATTTTCTGCTTCCTGAAAAAAGAGTAACTGGATAATTTTGTGCTACCTGTCTCTGGGGTTTTGTTGGTGTTTTTTATTGTGGTGTTTTGTTTTTTTCTCCATGTGTGTGTGTGTGCGTGTGTGAACCTGTCGTTGTTTTAACAATAAATAAGAGCTTATTTGTTACTGTAAAGGGAGCATGAGGATTAGGGAGAAGGTAAATCAAATAAATGGGTTAAAGAAAATTAGTTTTCTAAGCAGGATAAAAAAAAAATATTGCCTGGAGATATTGAAATGGTTAAGTAACACATGCAGTGTTCTGTGGCTTGCCTTATACAAAGGGCAACAGGAAAAGAAAAGATTTTTTTCTACCTCTGGTCATCCTTGGACAGGGCGAGGGAGGTGTTGAATGTGCTGCCTACTGATCAGGACAGTCCTTCCACCAGTGGCTCTGTACCCCAGCGAGTCAGCAGAATGCTTTGTCATCAGGCTAGCACACGATGTGCCACTTCTGGAATAAGGCAGCAAGACTATCTGTTTGAAATGACATCTGCTTTCTGGCCTGTTCCTAGAACAGTAACAAAACACGTTGCCAATGGCTTATGCAAAGGGGCCCCAAAAAACATCAGAATTTTTTACTTCTCTTGGGAAAAGGGCTCCTCCAAGGCCATCTATTTACAAGGTCCCTAGAGCACAAAGACAAGCAAAGTAGGTTCATTTACACAACAAGCAGTGAGAAGTTTGACTCAGCCTTGTTGAGAGCATCATCAAAATTCAACCTAAGAGTGATAAACTGTCAAGGTTTGTTTTCTACAGACAGGTTTTCAGCTCACTGTCCTCGGGTTGAGAGAAAGAAGGGGGAAGCTGATATCCTCAGCTAGCTGAGGCATCACTTAAATATTTCTATAAAACCTTGCCCCCTTCCGTTAGCTTTTCTGGTATCCCGAAAACCTCAGATCTTCATTTCTTTGCTGCTAACATTTCTGCTGGGCTGGAAAATAGTACAGTATCACAAACATTGCAACCAGTGCACATGGATGAAAAGGATGAGCACAGAAGATGTGTGAAATAGTAACAGTGAATAGTGTGGGTGTGTTTTCTGCTAGGAAGGGTCACAGCCATCCCACTAGTTTGCCTAATATCTTGATGAGCCCAGGAGTAAAGCTCTTGCCCTCTTATTGTCCAGTCTTCCATTGCTGCCCTGACTCCAGCCAAGATAACAGACTAGGTGCCTAGAGATACATTCAGCCTCTGTGGTTGATAGGAGTCCTACTAATGCAGATCTTCCAGTGCAATCATGTGCTACTGGTAAATGCAGTTGTCTGCTTTTTTCTTGACCCTACCAGCAGCTCTGAGAAGCTGTTTGAGGTGTCTGCGAGACAACAGTATGTGACTTTGCATTTGGCTGTAAAACTAAGTAGGTACAAAGATGCCTATATCTAAGGCTAAGGTTGAATGAACTCTCAGTAGAGGAATTAAAATCTAAAATTAAAATGCTACTGTTTTATGACAGTGTTATAATCTGCCTATTTGGCAAATCCTGAATCTCTGGTTTGCAGCATCTCTATTCATCATCTAGTTTGCTACCTTTAGTTAATGTAAGGCATCATGAGATTAGATATCTACAAAATGTAGACACCTGCATCAAAGCTCTTTGTCTTTTCTTAATTTCAAGTCATGTGGTCTAAGGTAGTTGTCTAATTCAGGATGAACCAAATTACTGCTGGGAAGTGCTTAAATCTTTTCTACTTAAGTATTAAAAGTACTTACATCTTTCTTACTCTAATAGGGCAAAAGGAGAGATGAACTAATTCAAATGTCTGCACAGTAGATGTCTTCATTTTGGTCATGCATATATAACTTTAAGTTACTTAGCCCCACCATGGGTGTCTCCATGTGGTTTAAGAGAACCCATTAAAACTGTTATCTACACATATGGGACAAACAACTGAGGTAAGGTGGTGAGAGAAAGGTGTGCAAATTTTCTGCAACAGGTTCAAGCCCACTTCTGTAACAGTCTAGGATGAAAATCAACCTCAGAACAAAATGCAGAGATTGCTTGTTTGGCATAGCTTTCCCACAGTAAATAACAGATACATTTAGCTAGTGAGGGAGGAAGGGAAAAGCCATAGATCATTTGCTTTCACTTGCAAAGCTTTTAAAGCATCCAGAACAATATAAATCCTGAGACAGACAGAGACTGTCCTCTACAGATGGGCACTGGGCATCTGCAACAAAACACAGTCATGACCCTACATATAAGTTTCTGTGAAGGGCCATTAGATGGGAGACAGCTCATTGTGTGCACATGTGTTTGGATGAGAAAAATGAGTCACTCCCAACTCTGGATCAAGCAGGTGATGTAAAGGATTGGCAGGGAGAATGATGCAGACAAAGGCTCTGCTTTCTGAAAAGCACTGAGTCACATCCTAGGAAAAAAATAAAAAAAAACAACCAAAAACTGGGTGCAGTGATATCATTTGAGAGCTGGGAACAAGGATGAACACACCTATTCTGCTTCAGAGGGTGCACACCTGTAGAAACTAAGGAGCTTAGACTATGTTTTGCAGTGACTTCTGTAAGACCTTAGGATTGAAACTTTCTGCCTGTTCAGCAGCAGTTTTGTTAGGACCACATTTTTATTTGTTTGTTTATTTTTTTTATTTACTAATTTCCCTTGTCAGCACAATGTACAGCTTCTCTGGAATAACAAATTCTTCACTGCAGAAACCTGGTCACAGGGCTGGTAAGAAGTGGCCTGCAAAAAAAGATGAATCAAGTTCATCATCCTTCCGAAGTTTTGCTGTTCTTCTTAGCAATATTTCTAACTCGGCCTCAGTGAAAAGGTAACAAGCAGATAGTCCACTGCATTTGTAATGTAAGAGATATACTGAGCAATATTTTGAACCTTCAAGGACTAAAAAGGCTATTAATATAGTGAACTATATTATTTATGTATTAATTCCTCTGCCATGTTTTACTTAGGTTTTAGAGTAGCAGGAAGGCAGAGTTTTTTAGCTCTAGGCTGCAGGTCAGCCTTAGTGGATCTGAGCTGCCTTTGTTTTGAGCTGCCCAGGTATCCTGCTCTCCTTCTCAGTACCTTTATTAACCCTATGTCCCTGACCCCCTCTACTTACTAAGGATAGTAGAGATTGACTGTTCTTTTAACTGACTTAAAGGAATTCAGTTCATACTGAGACATCTTTTTGCTGTTTTTACCAACCTCTGGCAACTCAACGAGAAGGAAAAAAATGCTGCAGACATCTAAGCTAGAGTAGGGAGGTAGCCACCAGCTCTATCAACACCTTCTTGTATGTGGCAAGGCAGTTAGCTTCAGTTTACCCTTCAGGGTACAAGCTTGTGATATGAATAATAAATTAAAATATCTGATTTCTGAGCTTGGGATCCCTCAGTGAGGCACATGTGTCTACTCTTTAAGGCACAGCCAGGATAATTATTTGGGGCAGCTCCTCTATTGCTTTACAAGCCTCTTTCCCTATACATATGCAACAATTGGTATGGCAGATGCTCTGAGAGGTAGAAGTCACCAAGAAGATGAATACAAATTGAATTAAAGATTAAGATGAGAAGTGATGTTCAAGAAGCATAAATGCCTTAGTTATATTTTCAACTTTTGATCATCCAAGTTCTATTTCCTCAAATCACTATTAACTTTTCATCAATGCTTCAGAAGGCCCTCAGAAAACCTCATTGCTTTGCATCCTTCCTGGCTCTGCTTCTGTGAGAGTAAGTTTTGGGTATTATGGGAAACAAATGTAAGAGACATTTGTGTAGATCTGAGGATTGTAATTCTCTTGACACTTTTTTGGAAGTTCAAATTAGTACTTGTCACTTGTCAATCCCTGCTTTTAGGAAAAACATGGATCAGTTTTGGGACACCACAAATTTTGCTGGGCTATCCAGTTGGCCTTTGAAACCTTCTGGAGGGACCAAGCTAAAGCCCAAGACCAGATCGACATATGAGACCATTAACACATTACACCTCTCCATCCCCCCATGAACTTTTGTCAGCCTCTCCTCTTCCTGAAAGAAAGGGGGAAAAACACCCTTTTTGTAGTGGCTGCTTATTATATAAAGCAAATGAAGAGTGAAGGGAGGGAGCAAAGAGATGGCACAGAGCCTGATAAGTGCACCCTTAAATCTATAATTAAAACCAAAGGCAAGTTCCCAATATAGCCAATTTGGTTATATAAGATCTTACAAAAGCTTCACACTGTTTGCTAGGTTTTGCTTTATTACTGTTCCCTCTCCCTCGAGTTCACTTCAGGTCAGTAGTGGATGAGGTATTGCAGTCAGAGTTTATGGCAGGGTAGAAATCGAACAGTGCTCTGTTTGTAAAGATATGAAAGTGAGTACCCAGAAGGAAAAAATAACCACTGGCTCTACTTGAAAGACAAAATGTTAGTGGTGACTTTGGAGCTGAGTTTAGACCACTTCCAGTTCCTAAAATGGATTGATAGTTTCTAAGAAATTACTTTAAATCATGTCCTGAGAATCTGTAAAAGCCTCCTCCTTGCCCATCAGTCAGAGAACTATAACAAAACTACATGCAAAACAAATAATTGGTCTGGCTATGACTTTACTAGCCAGACAGGCTTAAGCCATGAGAATACAGAAGTGTTCTCAGAAAACCCATGACAAGTCTATACCACATTTCTTCATGCCTACTAAAAGCAGTTAGCAGGAAAACATGAATTCAGCTGGCATTTTTGTAAGTGTAGGCAGCTCACTGTTATGTTCAACTGCTCTGGGAGTAGCTATTTCCACGTGGGAGCTGGAAGATGTATCAGAACCACTACATTAAATAATATGCAAGCTAGGTTTTAGAAACAAAAATAAAAAGCAGTTATTGTAATGATAGAACCCTTCACTGCTACATCCTCCTGTTGCATTTCTTACAGCAGAGGTAGGCAGTAGCATTCCTAGAAACAATGGTTTCCCAAGGCTATACAGAAATCAAGCTCTTCTTCCATACTGAAGAAACCAAACAACCCAAACTACCAAGAATACTATGTTTAAACTCAGCAGCAAGCAGTCCTGCACAGACATCCTTGTATTTCTGAGGTACCAGACTTCAAAGATTAGGAGAATGTGATTGCCAGGGGAAGGAAACCCAATTGTCTTCTCCACTTTCTGGTTAAGTGACAAAGTGCAGGCACATGCAACATGTGCAACCTCCAATTTCATCACTTAATGCAATTTGCAAATGTCCCATATCCCAGTGTGGTAAATGTCCTCAAGAAGAACTTGCCTGGAAGAAGCTGGTAATTGCTGAGTGTACCACCGACATTCACACACCAAAATATCTTCATGTTCTAAACCCAATTATATTTAGATTAATTTGTTCCCCCAAAAAAGTAGGAGAAAATAGAACAGTTAAAAAAAAACCCACTAAAATACTACTCTTTTTTTTTCACTGTGATAATCAGAAATGTTAGCATTTCCTACCAACACTATAGGTAGCAGAGAAATCAGAGGAATTATTTGCATGTTTGTGAAATCTATGACCATCTTTCTCTACAATATGGAAACTCAATGAAATGCATTTTTTAAATATTAGAAGGCTACATTGATTTAAAGGATATGTTAATTGCTTGAAGTCTGTTGTCTCTTTTGAGCCATGACAGTTCCCACCTTGCAAATATTGTACAGAAAAGTACAGAGGAAATCACCATGGGCAAACACAGTGTTGCTGATGCAGTATACTTAAAATACTTTATCTGTCTTCATTTGCAGTTCCTCCTGCATGCCTCCATCAGAGTGTTTTAGTGACTAATATCTGTCAATGTCAGGCACAAAAATGGTTATCCAAAGAGTATTATTAAATTGTGCTGGTTTGAGGTCTGGACATCAGCCCTGAGAGGACCTGCGTGGGAGAGCTGTGGGAAGAAGAGACTCCAGGATCCCAGTTTCCTAGTGTACCCACCAGCCCTCATGGCAATGCAGGTGCTGGCAGAGTTCCAGCCTCCTGCTGACAGTAGCACAAGGCCCTTCAAAGGCAGATTGGTCTTTCCCCTGTAACGGCTCCCCAGCTGTCATGCAAACCAGCAGACCTGGTGATATGGAGGAAGAATGCTGCTTAACCTTTCAAAAGCTTACCCACATTGCAGAGACACACTGGTTCCCAAAGGGCATCTGCACACAACATAACCATGGGGTTTTCACAAAGTTCTGTGAAGCCATGTCTGATATACAGGACATAAATTAGAAATGGGCACATTAAGTTTCATTGGCATGTAATATCAGCCCAGACTATCTGCTGACACCAATTGAACTGACAACCACCACCAAGTAACTATCTGCAAGCTTGACATCTCTCTATTAAAAGGGAGGATTGACACTAAAAAGTAAGGCTCCCATTGTCACTGTTTTCTTCATAACAGTGAGCTGCTGTTTTCTGAGCAAAGACAATGATCACACAAGCATTTGTGGTGTTACCACAGAATCACAGAGTGGTCAATGTTGGAAGGCATAGGGGTCATCTTATCCAAAACCCTACTCAAGCAGGCACACTACAGCAGGACCGTGTCCACACAACTTTTGAATACGTCATTACATATAAATATTTTAAATATCTCCTTATCTAGCAATCCATGTAGTTTTCAAGCTGTATATTCAATAAAGCAACTAGTGGCAGTAAGCAGGCATTATCCCTTTACCATGTAATGTTGTCAGATAAAACATAATTTTTACCTGGAGAAATAAAAGGAAAATTTATACAATCCAGGGTTTTAGCACTAGACTATAGCACATCTCTCTTTTAAAGCACATTACACATGGCCTAATGAGAATTTTAATAAGCAGTCTAAGTGAGAATCACCACCAGCAGTTCAATGCAAACCAAATATTTTCTTGTGTCTCTTCAGAATGTTTAAATAATTTCCATCAGTATACTTATAACTTTCACATGAAGCTCAAGAAAAGAATGCATCTGGCAAAAGATGGTCAACATGTTCTGTGCAAATCCCATGAAGATGATCAGTGTCTATGCCAGTCTTAAGGTGCTTTCTCATGTGACATCCACTCTGAGACGGATGGGAAAAATAATCATATGATGGTTCAAAATGTCTGTTAGTTTTGTGGTAGTTTTTACTTAAACAAATCAAGGTAATCAAGCTTGAGTTAGAAAAGCTAATCAGGTTCTGGATGGAATTGACTTGAATACAGGATTCTATTTCCTTCAACACATTTGATAATCATTATAGTCTATGAGCCTGGTAAAATAACCTCATTGTGTCAGTGCTAGCACTAATCGACTCACTTTTCAGGGTTCAGAAAATCTAATATTTTATTCTTAATACTTGTTCCAAAACTAATTTGCACTGTCTCATAGATTTTCAGCTTCAGGTGCTGTGCCTTCTTTAATATGCTGAAAAATGAGTTTCTGTTCATAGTGCTGTGCTGACATCTCATTCCCTTTTCATTTCCTCATTTTTATATTTTACATCATGAAACAGTGCAAATTATTTCAAGGGACCATTCAAATAAGGAACATAACATGTATATGACAGATCTTAGGTACTGTGTCACATGGTAAATGTTAACCTCTGTTTTCTCACTACAGTAACTACCTCTCTCTTTAGAGTCAGCTGCTAATCCACCTTTTTTGTTTGTTTGTTTGTTTGTTAATCCTGTGTTTTGAGTTCTCCAGGACTTCCACTTCTCTTTTATTTTAATCTCTGAGATTTTCAATTTAGAAAGACAGACCAACAGATAAAGGAAAAACCAAGTGGAGTTTTGCTTTCTGTTCATGCATTTTTCTCCCTTGATGTGTTCAAGACACTTTTCATTTATCATTAAAAATTCCCCTCAGAATGTACATGTTTAAACTTATCCTTAATAACAGTGAAACTCAAGATCACTATGGCAAAGGTAAAGTTCAAAGCCTCCTCTCAGTTTATTTGGTGATCTTTTTCAGATGTGTAACTTGCAGCCAAACTGGCTGTGATTTTCAAGACTTTTCCTGTTCCACCATTTGCAGCTGTTACGTCTAGCAGAGAACTTTTTTTTTTTTTTTTTTTTTTTTGAAAACACACTGTGATAAAGTATCTGGATGAAAACAAACTGGTCACCAAAACAAGGAGTAAGTTAATGGTTTATCTTAAATAAACAAATTATATATTTTTTTATTATAGACTCCTTTTTACTGCCATTGCTGTACACTCTTTTAGAACTTATTTTTAATTTCTGTACACTTACAAAGTTAGCTGTGAACAAATATTTCAGCAATGCTTCTGTATGTAGAATAGTGTTGGAAATAGGCTCAAGACAAGAGCTACCTATGTTGTCCTGCCCCTCAGCTGTGAAAAGAAATTTTAAAAACCCCAAACCAGTCCAAACTGTGAAGCAAATAAAATCCACAGAAAAAAAAAAGGAAAAAGAAAAAAAAGAAAAAGTTCCCTTTCTTGTCTTATTCCCAGGGAAACCATGGACAGACAGAAGTGACCCAGGGCAGCAAAGAAGATTTTTCTCAGTGCATCACAATTATTCATTCTTTCTGTTTGTGGAGATAAAACAGAAAATACAATGATGGATCCTGGTCAGATCTGCACTTAGGCATGGAAACCACTTCTCTCCAGGGTTTGTCAGTACCAGTCTGAAGCACTGAAGATTTTGGATGTGATAAGAGTCAGAGAGCCTAAATCAGGCACTCCAGGTAGTCAGCTGGAGTCTAAAAATGGTAAAAATAAGGGGGACAGAGCACCATAAATTCAGAGGGCAGATATTTTTCTATTCTAAATCTTCAAATCTGCCTTAAGTCTATGCTATGAATGTAGTGTATTGATTCCTTCTTCTTCTGTAGGTAAAGAGGCACCTTCTGAAACCACTTGCTAAACTACACAACATCTGATTGCAGGATGAGCTTATGGCACCTCTCTGCTGTTTTATTATTTCCTTTGCAGTCAGTACTCTTATCTACTCTAATGTTGTCAAAAATGCATGTCTTCTCTGTCCCACAGAAGATGTGTGATGGGAGAAGATTCATCTCTAGAACCCATCCTTTACAGGTATTTGAACTTGGTAGTAGGCAGACATTTGTTATTGATAGTGTCAGCAATTGTTCACTTGTCTTAGTGCAGTATGGAAATAATTGCTTAAGGGTCTCATAAATAACTGTTCTTTGGTATCATTTAAAAAAAAAAAAAAAAGTCCCTTGGTACACAAGAAACTGGCAGTAATTTTCATATTACTTCAGACAGTATCCCATTCATTGCTTGACAGATCTGTTTTTATTCTGATTTCTACTTCCATTAGCTCTCCTGTTGCAGGTAGACATTAGGATTTAACTGTTTGTGTCCATCACCTACATAGAATCACACAGAATGTTAGGGGTTGGAAGGGACCTAGAAGATCATCTAGTCCAACCCCCGTGCCAGAGCAGGATCACCTAGACTAAGTCACCCAGGAACAGATCCAGGTGGGTCTTAAGTGTCTCCAGAGATGGAGACTCCACAACGCTCCTGGGCAGCCTGTTCCAGAGCTCTGTCACTCTCATTGTGAAAAAGTTTTTCCTTGTGTTTATCCTAAACCTCTTGATCACCTAAGACTTTATTTGCTGCCAAACTGTTTCAGGAGGATATCTAAGAAAAAGCTCTCAGTAGGAGAGAGCACAGAAATTTGTGTGTGGTGGGGAAGAAAGCTAAAGAAGACCTATCAATAGATAGTGTGAAACCCACCTCATGCACAGGAGACTGATTCTTTAAAAATGCATCTGCCTGACTCAGATCAGGGACAGAGTACAGCAAATAAGGACATTGGAGAGGAAGCAATACAATTCTGAGGGAAACTGCTTCCCAGTCTAGTGCATTTCAAAAAAGTTCCCAAAGTGATTTTAAGTAATGCGAATTATGTCAAATAATGGAAAGTACTCATACCTTAATCTGGAGTTCTGTTAGCTGTGCAGAATCTATCACTTGAAACCTCCCTAACAAGCCTTTGGTTAACTTGCACATGGAACAAAAGGTTTGTGTTTCTGGGAACAGAGGCAGAGACAGAGCAAAAGCAAGTTTCAGAGAGTGGCACTATTAGTGTTACGAGTTCTATATGGTGTAAAAGCAGTTTTTCTGAAGACTGATGGTTTGTACACAGGGAGGCTGCAAGGAAATCAAAGGCAATGTTAGGTCTCTGTCAATTTGAATGAACCCCTCTTTCCTGCTGTCATAAAATCAATGTATTCCCTTTATGCTTGCCCTGACAACTATGCTGTAATAAACTTCTAGGAGAAGCAATAACCAACTATTACATGAAGATAGTGATTGTGCCTAGCTGAATTGTTCTCTCCAGATACAAATGTTAGTCACACATATGCAAGTTTTTTTTCTGTTCCCTACAGCAACTGAGATGCAGGTGTGCTCCTCAGAAAAATTCCTGCCTAGGATATCTGTGGCATGCAGTAGTGTCTGTGCAGAAACAGATGATCCCCGGGCTTGTGTCAGCAGACCTGCGTGGCTGGGTAAAATTAGTTTTCAGAGAAACAATTCCGAGGTGCCATCTGCAAAACACAAGAATGCATCATACCATGAGAGTACAAAATATATGCATTTTCATCCAAGATGCTGGCCTATCTCCTCCTGCCATATGCTCCAACTGCTAAGCTAAGTTCCCATTCCTGAGTATGTGCCAAACAGTAAAAACAGCATAACCCCTTGAGTTATATCCAGTAACAGAGGGATACCAGATCTTCAACTGATTGTGATTCAGCAGCTGAAAATTCAAATGAAGATGTAATATTAATGGCTGATGGTGAAAAGTGAAGAGAATTAAATAGTAGGAACCAGAAAAATATAACCTGAGATAGGCTTAATCTTTCACTTTTTTTTTTTTCTCTGTGTTAGGCTCCCATGTATCACACAGAGGCAAGGAACTCACAAAGGGATTAAAGAAAGAGCATAAAGTCAATATCAGGTAAGGGGTAAGTAACTGAAAGTTGTTGAATTAAAAGATGATAAAATTCACTGATTATTCCTTATTGAAAATTGCTGAACAAAACTGACAGAAATTCGGATGAGTTACTATCCAAAATTGTTATAGAATTCATTAGAGAAATAGATGTCCCATGAAATTTTAAAGGCAACATAAAGAATCTAATGGAGAATTACAGCTACACTAACACACTGCGCTACCTTTGAAATATTTTTCTCTATTTGGAATGACCAGTTGTGAACTCCATGTTTTTAAACCAGAAAACATAAAAGTAAACCAAAGGTAGTTACTCCAAAGACTACTGGGGAATGAGTGTTGATTCTCAATAAAGATTTATCCAAATTCAATAGTGTGGGGTTACACTTTCACTGTAATGAAGGTTTAACAAGCACAAGAAAGAACCTTGGAGCAATAATTAGATAATTACAGAAATGCCATCCCTTTAAGTACCACTGAACTACTCCCACAGGGGATTCACAGGAAGACCTAGTACAAAATGAGTGGAAATTCAGCACCAGTGCTGAGAGATATCGGCCCCAGTTTTACAAACACTTACTGACATAAAGAGGCTCACACAACGGAAGTCCAGGATGTGCTGATTTTTACCCATGCTGAGTCCTGCACATAGGAATTGCATATTCTTCTTTGCTGGAAAAGTCTGCCCTGGATACTGTCCTTACAGGTGCCTCACTCGGAAGGGAACAAAGGTTGCTTCACTTCACTAGAAATGTGGGCAGCAGGATTCATCAAGGGAAGAATTTGGGTGGTTAGGACCACTGGATGACATGAATATCAGCTCCAGTGAACCATGGTCTTCTTCACAGCAAGCACAAAGAGAGCTGTAAGGGCATGGGGAGGTCAAAGTAGTGAAGGAACAAATTCAGAAATATGGCTGCAGTTTCAGCCTTCCTGTGCCTGTTACTATCACTGCCATAGAGCAGATGCTGACCACCACGCAATTGAGTAGAATTCCATCCAGCCCAGTTTATTTGCCTAGTGTCCAACACGTGATTATTCTGTGGGGTCCTGAGCAGAATAACACTTCAGTGATATCCAAATATAACATAAAACATTGCATATGAAACAGAACAACTTCTGTAATAACTTAACTCTGATGAAATCTTTAGGAAGAATGTAAAGAACCAAGAGGGGTAAATCAGAGGCACACTATTCACCACAAATAAATCCACAAACTATATCATGTTGTGATAAGAAGACAGTTTTATTCTAGCTATTTGTTTTGCAGTTCTTTTGTTTTTAATAAGTGTATCCCATTTCAGACACTGTATGTGTAAATATTTTTTTAACAAAATAAGGTGGTTGTTATTTTTTTTAAATAGGTATTGAAATACGTTAAAAAATGTTTTATTTGGAGTTGGCAGGCATTTAATTTCCTCTCAAACTGTTGAGCCATTTTAGCTTTGCTGTTCTTACATTAGTGCATCTCCAATATTCAATGGCTTGCATAATTCACCACGACATATACTGGTGTTGCCTGGCAGAACTTAGAGCAGCAAGACAAGATGTAATGTGTAGATCAGCTCTATGGTGGCTATCATAAAATGGAGGAGATAGAGATAAAGGCACTCACAGTAAAAAATGCTCAATGAAGAGAAAGAAAACAGACAGCAATCAGTTACATGCGTACGATACAAAGGATGCTATTAGAATATGGGGCATGTTTTATATATATACACCTACTGTTCTTGATCTTCTTTAATTAAGGCAATTATTCACTGGGCTCTGGTTAGGATGCAAAAAATTCTATCTTCTTATTTGCAAAGAGTGCTAGTTTTATATTGTTACTTCCAGTGGCTGAGTGATATGAAGTGGACTTTTTCCCACTATCTCCTAAGATAAAAAATTCAGGTTTTTACATGAGTTTAGTGATCATTGTACAGAACAGCATAAACCCCCCAACAACAGTCTGCCTGGCACCTCATTCCTGGACTGGCAGGCTTGAAGACAACCAGAGCTTTAGCAGTATCTTCTTTAGTGACAGAAAGTCAGTTTAGAAGGAAGCCATGACTCGATGCACCACTCAAACATGTACTTGACTTTTAAGCATGTGTGCACTCCTGTGCTTATTCAGCAACCACTCCAGGCCAGGCCTACATTAGTTTGTGCTTAAATTACATGGAAGCCTGTTGGACTCAAGCACATGTTTCAGTGCTTTCTGAAATAGGATCCATAGTGATTATGAACTCAGAAAACATCCCAAGTATAACCAGATTCTGACAATTATATTTTGCTTGGACTTAATTTGCTTGGGCACAGGACTGCAGTGGGTGGATCTGAAGACTATCCAAGGCCCTTCGATAGTCCGGGTTTTCTGAAAACAAGTACCCTGCATATACACATTTTTCCCTTGACATAAATGAGTGTCTAAGAGACACTAACTTCTAAATTTTAGGCATGAGACCACTGCTCCCAAGGATGTTAATTATCTTTAAAAAGTCTCTAGAGAAGCTTTTTGCTGCATTGTTCTGGAAAGTGGTTGATCACTCCATTTTATCCAGATCCATGATTTTCACAAGAGACACCTGCCCCTAGTTTCCCCCATCAACCACAGACACAGCATTTTTAGTAATTTAAGAGATCTAGGAAGAAAATATTCAACTACAGGCTGATTTCCTTACCAGCACATTCATATGGGCCAAAGGTTGAAGATATTTGGCTTTATTGCACTATGGAGTTTCCTAGGAAGAAATCACTGGTAGTGAGCAGCTCAGCCAGAGGGTTTGATCTCCAGTCTGCTACTAATATGCTTTAAAAGAGCTCACCATTTTACTTTGGTTTTATTTAAAAAAAAAAACCAACAACCTAGCTTTCTTACCTTACCAAAGGAGAGTGTTCATGTTACTGTAGGTACAACTTAGACAGACAAATGGCTTTTCTCAGAAGAATATATAAACCAAACTCATATAGAAACAAATTCTCCTATTTTATTTAAGCATCTCATGCATCCATTAACATTTCCGAGGACACATTTGCACAGGGCAGGGACTGCTTATAATAGATAGGTCTGACTTTAAGCTGGCATCTTCAGTAGGCACACAGGGCAGACCCATAGCTGGGAAGCCTTGTTCTTGCAAGGGCATTATTGAAAATGCTTACCTGACTGGACAAAATGGCAGTATATGGAGCTAATGTCTTCCTCTCCTCTTTGTAATTTTAAATCTGGCTTAAGAGATGGGTGAATGCTGAGGGAGATCTGAAGGGTCATTCCTGCCACAGGCAGACAGCAGGGGGTCCAGAGGTTTTCTTCTGACTTTTGTTTCACACTGGTGTTTGGTTTGCAGCAGATGTTGTGCCCCACTGGTATTTTTTCAGACACACACACACTACCCTTCACGAAATGGTACACCTGCAGGACTTGATTTTGATGTGCAAGAGGTCAATTTTGTGTCATTTATATGAAACATTTTTCTTCTTTCCCACACCTACTCTTACTAATATGATCAGAAAGTATTTCCTGTGGAAGAAATATTGAAGACAGTGCACTTAACTGCAGTTCCTGCAGTGTCACAGCATGTATGTGAGGAAGGAGGCTCCTTTAAAAGTCCCCTAATTCTTTAGGATTTTCAGCAAACATAAGAAATAAATGCAATTGACATATTATTTTGGCCCATGAAGTAAATTAACCATAACATGTCTGTAATTAACAGAATAATTTACATTTTGTAGCATTAAAAATACATGCTAAGGTAATGATATGAAAAAATCCATATCCAAAATAAACCCACTTCGGATCTTAGACATGCAACAATTTCCCCAAGATTATTCCCTGTAAAGATTTGCAGTTCCTGGTTCAATTTCTGTATTTCAAGATTATTTCTCTTTTTTTCTAAATACATATGAATCCCAGTTTTCCTTGTCATCTCTTAAATAACCACTACATATCCTCTCCTTCCCCCCCTCCTCCCCCTTGCCTTTCCACTGGGTTCTCTTCTCTTTTTTCTTCCTTCCCTCTCTTGTTATCCTGCCTCCAGGACCTCATAGTTACTACTTCATGCCCAATCGCTCCTATTCACTTCTGTCTCCCTTTCTCTCTCTCCACTGGTAAGGAAAACTTACCAGAATGTGTATTCTCCAAGCACTCTTTTCATTTAAATGTGTAGAAGAGCCTCTCTCCTAGTGAAGAATTGGTCATTTGTCAGCTGAAGAAGTTTCTTATCTTTATGTACTTCTGAATAACTTGAGATTTTAACGTCTTATGTTTTGGTTGTAAAAATAAGCATTTTGTGGGAAAACAAATGTAACATGGTATCATTCTGTCTAATACAAGTCACAACCGAAAGTTTGAGTGCTTAAACCCTCCAGCTATGCTTTTGACTGTAAATTTATTTCTAGTAACTAGTTTACCAATGGAAACAAAGATACGTTTCCTGAAATGTGCCCAAAGGCTGCCTTCAAACTCTGCACTGCTTAACTTTCAGACACGCTTTCCCTGATACTGCAGACCAATTCCCTCCCACCCGCTTACATGCATATTCAATGGCCCATATGCTTGATCTCAAATATCTGGGCATTATGGATCCTATTCATCAAGAAGTGGCTTGTACACTCATGAGCAAGGAAAAAAAAAAAAAAGAAACCTTTTGAAAGAGCATTCATGAGTTTTCTGAGAAAGAAATCCCAGTACACAGTGACCTGTACATACCAGGCCGCGGTCCACTTTAAACTAAACCCACGTTTCTGCTGAAAACACACACAGGCATTAAGAAATTCTCATTATTTCACCATAAAGGAAGCCTGTATAGAGATCTCATGAGGGATTTAAGCAGGAGCTTATTGACAAACACAAACCTAGTGATTCCTTGGATTCCAAAGCGGTTTGAGGGGTGACAAGGCAGTCCTACCACCAAGCCCCGACAAAAGCAGAGGCAGCTCCAAAGCCAACACACCAACTGCCTCAGGATCTGCCACGCAGCCAGATGCCGTGTTGGGAATTTTCCCCTGACACTGTGGCATATGGCCCTTGCATTGCCATTTGAAGAGCATGAGACAGACAGAAACAATCTGGAGAGGGTGGGAAATGGATGACACGTCAGCTTGGTGCTTAAGATTGCTGTTTGGTTGTTAGGTGATGCTTAAATGCATCCTTGGCCTTAAGGTGAAGAAAAATCTTGACTCAAAGTAAGCCTTGATGTAACTGTATTGGTTGCAATTCAGGTACTGTGAGGATTAATTAATCAACTTGTTTGATTTTTTTATTTGTTTGTTTTTAAACATGCTGCCAGAGAAACACAGGAACAATTCAGAATTCTATTTAAATAAAAAGTACCACTGTGTAATCACACTTGCTTCTCAAAGCTGTGGTACTTTGTTCACTGCCTTCTTAAACATGGATACACTAGTCTCTGCAGCCCAGTCACCTACTCCAAGCAGTCCTTGTGTGGGTGTCTTACAGGTGCTCAAAAGTGTCATATACATCTTTTGCTTCTTCATTAAGAGTTATCTGACATTGCACCACTGCACTGGGTTTTTTTTCCATAGCATGAAGACGGCAATATGCCAGCAGCAGACAAACAATAAGGTTCTGAACTGCCAGTGGGAGAAGATGATGAGGCAGGAGATCCAGAAGAGGAGGGACCACATGACAAGGAAATTGTACCAAGGAAAAAACACCTGAGAGCAGAAGAATATACATACAGCAGGAAGAGGATGAAAAAGAACAGGAATGTAAATAACACTGCAGAATGTTTAGGATAGATTTGTTTCTTTTTTTAAAAAAAGAAAAAAGTGAAATCTCAGGAAAAGAATATACATTTTTCTGAGTAAGAAGCAGGGATGAGGCACATCAGTGCTGAAGGGAATCCCTGAAGGCACCACATATGGAAGTTTCTACAGCAGTAATGTGCCATACTGGCTTTCTTTCAATCAAAAATTTAAGCCAAAATATTGGCTTTCTTTCAACCAAGAGAGCTTTGTATGATGGTTGTTAAAAGTAGCTCAAGCAGTACTAGGCTAAACAACCCCAGATGTGACAACTTCCTTCTTCCATTCTCCTTATGGACCCATCACACACACAGAGGCACACCTGGCTTCTGCATCCACACAGCCTCGGTACATGGGTGGGCACATGAGCCATCTGTGATCCATCCATGAGGCAAGAAACACTCTGCTCCTGATGCTGCAGCTGCTCTGCAAACTCTGGAGCTTGGAGAATCATGACCACCATGTATGTATTGACCCAGCTCATTTTCATGGCAGGTAGGGACACAGATATGCCTGACCAAGTCAGCACTATGTGGAAGGAGGGATGGAGGAAGGTCATGTTTTTGTACCAGCTATTCCCAGCATCATTAGTAGAAAATATATCTCTCTCTGAATGCAGTGTATTCTCATAAAGTTGGTCAAGAAAAGAGTGATCCTTCCTGTCCTACTATCTGTACCCTGCATACCTTCAATATTTGTGTCTCATGTCTGTTTTTTTCCACTGCAAGCAAGATTTCTCTCAGTGATAGTGATAAGCTGAAAAAAAAAAAAAAAGAAAGTGAGAAAACCAAAAATCAGTGAAAAGAAGGTATTACATTTTTCACCTCATGCATGCACTGCTTGAGCTACAGTATTTGTACTTAAGAATCCTGAGTAAGTGCTTGACCTTTTCATTGTTTCTTCATTTATTGTTCTCTCAGTTTCACTTCCCACTCTCTAAGCTACTGCATCTATTTAGATAGTTGCTCTTCAGCCTCTTTCTCCTTGCTTTGTTGAATTCTGACTCTGCAATCATATGTTTGTGCAAAAGCTCTTATTACCAGCAGGACTCTGACACAGATTTGGGTGCATGAATGCCTCTGTCTTCAGTAGGGTCCTTGACTTTATTTTAAAAAAGAAAAAACCCTAATATAATAATACATTTTAATTAAGCCATGCACAAGTCCTTTGGCAAGCACAAGGAAAATCCTACCCTATCTCCACAGCAGTGCTGTATTAAACCAGAGAGCATCTTTTCATACCTGTGGCTTTAATGGCAAGAGTAATGAGACATATACAATATCATTTAAAACCTGCATGGCTTATACTTTCACCCTGTGAGTGGCTCCTTGTTAGGGGGCTTAGAATGGATTAGTTTCATCTTAAAAAAGGAGATAGAAAGATAACTCCTTGAGCATGCTGAATGAGGTACTGTGAGCTTGTTGTGATAAGAACCCGGTGTTAGTTGATTGACATTCAACATTGTGGATTTATTTATAGCATATCAAGCATGACGACAACATGGATGCAGGTTGTCAAAGGAAGTCAGTTCCTAAAGAGACAGATAAATATTAAAAGGGCACATTTTCAGGTATGCTTGAGACTCCAACATTCTCTGTCATGAAATTGCAATCTCTGTTGCCTTTAGTCCAGGATATCTGGCCTTTCAAAAGATGCATCATGACACTTTTATAGCTTCATTTCTCAGACAGCTTCACCACATTTCTCAGACAGATCTACACTATCCTTGTAAAAGTGTAAATGACACCCAAGATGCTTATATTTCCAGCTCTGCATGTCAGTTCAAGCTGTGAGCCCACCTGTGGATTTAGACCAAATCCAGAGCAACTAGAGATGGGAGCACAGAGAGGCAGAACCTTCAGGGTTTTTCTGCATGAACTGTGAGTACCCATCTTACTGAGCAAAAGGGACTGTCATAATTAGTCTGTAATATGTATCACCTCTCTTCTTCTTTCTTTCACTTTCCAGGCCCAGCTGTTGCTATCCTGTTGAGCAGCTCAGCCCTACTTCAACCAGTACAGTGACTGTTTTCCTGTCTCACTCTGAACACCTGCCTGCAGGTGCATTACAGAAGCTGTATGAAACTTAGAAGAAAAAATGTTTGAGCTGAGAAGGATTTTATTCATTCTATCATTTTATGAGGAGTGTGGAGAAAGAAATGGTAATTTTTCAGGTCTTAACACTATATTTTACTTAGCGTCTGGGCATCGCATTATAACATTCATTCATGGGAAAAACCTTATTCAAAAATTTCAGAAAGAAAGAACATTGTTATCTCACCTAAAACAAAACATCCCCTGAAAACTTCTTTATTATTTTTATCATGTTAATTTTGTGTTTGATGACAGCTTAGAACCAAGGTAATACATGAATCTACCATTCCAATCTATATTTCTAACACTTTCAGAAATGGGAAAAATAAATTCAGCAGATTGGTCATAAATCTGAAAGGCTGTGCTTGCAAATAATGAAATCCACTCTGCAAGAGGACTCTAACTCATTGTTAAGACTACTCCATGGATTTCAGCTGACATAAGAGGAGTTAACATGTTCCACTAGATTATAAAGAGTCAGAAGATGACCTGGTAAAAACATGTAATTTCATCATATCCTCTGAAGCTTTCTTATAAAAAAATCTGATTTTCTGCTTTAATCCTTTTCTTTTTTTGCTTTCAAACGTACACTTACAAATTAAAATAGGAGAGTTGTAGTTGGCAGCCTAGTTCCTTGCTGTTCCATGCCTCAGCTTCGCAGTTTGGTTTTGCCCAAATAGTAGCAAATGAAGTCTATATACTGAACAAGTCGTGCTGAAGGAGAAGCAGCTGCTCACTGACACTGCTCTCTGCAGCACACAAATCTCGCACTTTTGCAGAAAGAGAACAAATACTTGCAGAAAATACACATGGAGTTTGATGCTCAAGGGGTATAAGATTAGGTCCAGTGTATTGACTAGGGAAATAGCCTGCAGGCCTTAGGCCAGCGAGGCTGCTTGCCAGTGACTTCATTAGAGCTTTTGCCTATGAAAGGGCTGCCTGTTTGGATCCTGGAAACTTGCATCAATACGTCATTTTGTGTGACTAAAGTAAGCAGAATGTGTCCAAAGCGCTGGCCAGTTACAGACCTCAATCTGCCTCCATTTGCAAGCAATGTCACTCTTAGGAAATCAGGTTTACATTTGATTTGAGGCTCTTTTCAATAGGACTTTCATCACTAACTTCAACTGAGTGCCTCATGCAAAGGTCCCCATTCTCTCTTATACATGCCCACGAAAGACACCTGCAGCTGATCTCCTTCACAGATTTTGTGCAGGAATCTCAGAAGCCAAAATATCTTTGCAAATTTCAGGCAGTATTTTGCATCCTCATGATAACCCTCCCTGTTCTCCACCTTCATCTCATGGCAGCAAGGCATCCACAAAACCACAATGCCAGTGACTCCCAGAGATCCTCTGCAGGAAGGGGAGAAAGGTAGAAATAAGGTATCCTAGAAGATGCAAAAACTGTGCGTGTCTTGAAGTACAAATTCACATATTTACATTGAAATATTTTTTTGCTATGTGGTTCCAGCAGTTCAAGGGCAAAAGACAGGGAGAATCTTCTTCTTGGGCTTCAGTGCTCTCTGATACCATCAGGGCAGTACAAGGACAGATAGACTTAGTTTGCTGGATTTAATAAAATTGCCTCTGGAGTTTTGGGGTTTGTTTTCTTTTTTGTTTGTTTGGGTTTGGGTTTTTTTTGTTTTTGTTTTTTTGTTTGTTTGTTTGTTTTTGTCAAAGGGAAGATAGAGAAAGAAAAAAAAAAGAAAGACTGGTACCCCAACCCCCTGAATTAGCACAGCACACACATACTTACAGCATCCTCACTCATGTAGGACAAAACAAACTCAGAAAATGCAAGAATGTTGAATTCTATGCTCTATGATAAAAAAAAAATAAATCTGACAAGGGTTTCAGCAGTCTATGGAAAATTATCATCCCTCTGATTTTTACAGAAACTACATTTTTTTCTGTTCTATTTTCTTTTTTCTTTTTTTTTTCTGAAATTCAGTGAGTTGAGGCATTTTAGTTGCCTCAAAATAACAGCATAAAGGATAAATTGAAAGCAATTACCCTACTAACAAAAATAAAAAGAGAAATTACTTCTGGAAATCTCATCTACAGCTCACAGCACAGTAGGTCTAATGATTTCTGAGAATTCATTAAGCATTTGTATCATTATAAACATGCTGCATGTGCCACACACGTATATTTATTACTCTGCTGAATCAATGTTGATTTGATCACCTTACCTTTGACATCAGCATTTCATAAATTTCTTAGTCATTTCCCCATGATGACCTCACAAAACACACTCTAAAGCAATTCTAAGACATTGAATGTTTCCTATCCTTCCCATTGTGCAACTCTGCTGCTAAAATCTTACTTTTTTTTCCTTTCCTGGCCCCCCCTTTCCTCCCTGTTCCTTTTTCCTCTGACCTCATGTGCTAAAATTCAGAATTAGTTGCATTTATCAGCCTCCCTCTTAAAAAACATATCCTCATAGTGATGGGAAAAGACAAACGAAAAGCACAAAATCTATTTTTAGCAGATGGGTCCTAATTGTACAAACTTTACCGGGGGTTATTTCTCTCTCTCTTTCCCCTCCCTTATTTTTTTTTCCTCCCTCCCCCGCCACCCCCCCCAGTTCCTGGGTTGCGCTCCCTTCAATCTTGTCAGCTGTAAAATGGGTCTCTTTTTAACCTATAATGGATCAGTGAGATTAAAGGTGAAGTCATGAATTAGTAGCAGTGACAGCCCAGCACGATGGCCCCGGCAGCAGGGGGTCTCCCTTTGTGCTCGTCCACTCTGACCCCCCGTGCCACTCTCCGCCTGTGGGAACCGGACAAGAAGAATGTCGGGGTGGGGCCGGGGGCCGCCAGCCCCAGCCCCTGCGCCCGGCCAGCGCCCCCCAATACATTCTTTCCCTGGAAATATTCTGACATCACCCCGTCATACCTCCTCGCTGGCTCCTTCGTTAACTCCTTTATGCCTTGCCGCTGACGGACAATGGGTCCTGCTGCAGGGAGGAGGAGGAGGAGGAGGAGGAGGAGAGGGGGGCATCTTTCCCAAGACAACTTTTTCAGAAGCTGAGGACCCAAGGCAGGAATGGGTTTTAAGATCAGGAGGCGGGTGAATTTTCTAGGGCTGGAGGTGTGTGACTTGAGGTGCTACTGCCAATGACAAAGAAAGCTTAGAGTGCCCAATGATGCAGAAAGATTGATTTAGGGTTTAAAACCTCAATTTCTAAAGCAAAATCAAAGACCATCCTTACCACAAACACAACTTGCTCAGTGTCTACATTTTTCCCTAGGAAGTATGTGCCAGCTGCCCAATAGAACCATTGCAAATGTATGATGCCTTTCCAGTCATGTTAGAGTCTCTTCTGCAGCATCAGAGAGAAACACAAATAACAGGAGCTTCCTCCTAAGAGTCCATCTTTTGGGGAATACCTGAAAGCAGAGGGAAAGCAGCAGAGCTATGTCTTTATGGCAAGTATGAAAAAGGCTGATCTTGCTGCTCATGTTCGCTGGAATATATATTATCATTACTGAAATGTAAATGCAGTGTTGGTGTCAGCCTATCTTCTGGGGTAAGCAACTGGACTTTTCATGTCGTTCCCAATTAATGCACTAATTAATTATTTATAACAGGTTTCCTTATCCTGTCTGGTTTACCTTGTTAGTGAAGAAATGTTCACATTTCTAAACATAGTTTTTTGACACTTTTGAAGCAATTCTATTGCACCTACCACTAGAGCTATGCCAGCTCAAATTGCTTCTCTGGAGGATATAACAAGTGTGCAGGACTTAGCCAGAAACAATGGTCCCAGAAAACGTAGAGATATTCCCTAGAAAACCATAAAAGGATCACTGGAAACAATTTCACTGCATGAGGAGATGTTTTCCTCCTGTGATACCATAAAGTGGTGAGAATTCACTACCTTTGTGCCTTGAAGTTCTCCACAGGAGGGTCCTCCACATACTCTGACAGATTCGGGTGGGATTTAGGCCCCCGAAACAGCACAAAGGTATTTTAAGATGCCTACATTCAAAATTGTAGTTTCTGCTTAGAGGCTGTCTAGTGCTGGGGAGCTGGTGTTTACAGGATTCTCCCAGTTTGTTCTGAAAGATATCTGAGGCCACTTGTTTTTCTTTCCCAAGTGGAGTAGTTTTGGCAAAAAACCTAAGTTTTTAGGCTTACTTTGCAGATAGTCTTGGGTTTCATATGAAGAAAGTCTTGATCCAGTCTTGGAGTAGAGTGGAAGGCAAGTAAAATCATTTGGCAAACGGCTCCTTTTTTTAAGCTTACTTTGCAGATATTCCTGGGTTTCATATGAAGAAAGTCTTGATCCAGTATTGGAGTGTAAGGCAAGTAAAGTCTGTTACAGCCATATCCATTTTCTTATATGACTCCATTTTTGTTTTTCTGTGGCTCACTGGCCAAAGATCCCACTGAGGATGTGGGGCTATCTCCCATAAAACTCACACAGAAAAAGTAATGAACTAATGAGTAAAGCAATTGGACAGGGCAGGCACCATGAGCCTCTTCATCTTCTCTTGAACAATGTGTGCTCATGAACAGCATCTGACTGGAAAGCTCACCCTAGCCTCACATCAACCTGTTTAGCCCCAGACTACTCCAGCCTACACCACAGGACAAGTTTGCACAGAGTCATTGGCGAGGGAAAGCAACGGCTCAGAGGACTTCAGGAGAAGCAGTCCTGTCTCAGGCTCTGAGCAGCAACGGGCACCATCTGGAAGCAGCCAGTGAAATGTGCAGATGGCATGGTCTGAAACAGGTTTCTGAGTAGATGGAGCTGACAGAATTTCCACACCAGTTCATGTCAGCTGTGTGTTACCCAGATACACTTTCTACAGATCTGCTGGACATTTTTCCCAGAACAGGCTCCATCTCTGCCTGGCATCTATGCGGCTGCAATCCATAATCTGTGAATAATGCTACATTTTGAAGACAAAGAGGAAAGTGCATTGGAGTTGTACCTTGCTGGCCAGGGAAGACTGTAGGATACACCTTGCAAAATGTCACTTAGCAATATGGCAAGTGAGGAGTGCTAAAGGGGATGCCCACAGGTTACCACTGAAATTCCCTTCCAAGGGGGAAATGCCTTCCAAGCCCAGGCCATTCTGGGAGAAGAGTTCAGACTTCATCCAGCAAAGGGCCTAGCAGGCTGAGCAAGTTGCCTTCCTAGAGTGTAAGATGTTATCTTGCATACTGAGTAGATCAGGATCCCTGCAAAATGCAGCATCAGTATCTGTTCAGTACCTGAGATGCTCTTCTATCTCCCTAGGAGTTGGGGGATTTAGGTGCAATCTTTCCTCTGTCTGAGAGAAATCAAACTCGCGACTCTTCCTAAAGGGGGAACCTGAGATCTATGTAGTTGTGTGTCCTCAGCAGGAAAGGTGGGCACAAGGCTGATTTTATCCCTCAGATATTTCCTTGAAATATGAGTAGATCTCAAGTTTCCCCATTCAGCTCCTAGGCTACAGGGACATGTTCCTTCTCTCTGGCATGCCACAGAAAGTGAATGTCTGGATGCCTTCTGGAAATCCATTGGTGTTTAGTATCTTCATCAGTGACCTGGGTGAAAGGGACAGGTGTACCCTCAAGAAGCTTGCTGATGATACTAAAGTGGGAGGAGTGGATGATACACCAGAAGGATGTGATGCCAATCAGTGAGATCTGGACAGACTGGAGAGCTGGGTGAAAGGGAACCTAATGAAGTTTAGCAAGGATAAGCGTAGAGTCCTATACATGGGGAGGAATAACACTAGGCACCAGTACAGGTTAGGGGTTGACCTGCTGGAAAACAGCTCCATGGAGAAGGATTTTGGCATCCTGATGGACAAGAAGCTATCCATGGGACAGCAATGTGCCCTTGTAGCCAGGAAGGCCAATGGTGTCCTGGGGTGTATAAAGAAGAGTGTGGCCAGCAGGTCGAGAAAGGTTCTCCTGCCCCTCAACTCTGCCCTAGTGAGACCACATGTAGTGTATTGTGTCTCCCCAGTATTCTGGTCTCCCCAGTTCAAAAGGCACAAGGAAATACTAGAGAGAGTCTGGAGAGCTACAAGATTCAGATTCACAGTTGATGAAGGGACTGGAACATCTCTCTTATGAGGAAAGGCTGAGAGACCTGGGACTGTTTAGCCTGGAAAATAGAAGACTGATAGGGAATCTTATTAATGTTTACAAATATCTGAAGGGTGAGTGTCAAGTAGAAGGGGGCAGTCTCTCCTCAGTGGTGCCCTTGTGATAGGATGAGGGGCAACAGGCACAAACTGGAACACAGGAAGTTCCACCTCAACATAAGGAAAAACGTCTTTCCTGTGAGGGTGACAGAGCCTGGAACAAGCTGCACAGAGAGGTTGTGGAGTCTCTTTCTCTAGAGGCTTTCAAAACCTGTCTGGACATGTTCCGGTGTGTCCTGACTTCAGGCCATCCTGCTTAGACAGGGGGGTTGGACTCAATGGTCTCCAGAGTTCCCTTCCAATCCCCACCATTCTATGATTCCATTATTCTATGAACACTAGCCAGGCAGTAAGCACACCCTGGGAATGAGAGACTGTCTTCCCAGAAAGAGGAGGGACCAGAGCCTCCTAAACCCTGGGCAAATGAACTGGACAGTAGACATTTATAATCCCAGAATGTTAGGGGTTGGAAGGGACCTCGAAAGATCATCAAGTCCAACACCCCTGCCAGAGCAGAATCACCTAGAACAGGTTACACAGGAATGTTTCCAGGTGGGTTTTGAATGTCTCCAGAAAAGGAGACTCCACAACCTCCCTGGGCAGCCTGTTCCCTGCGCTCTGTCACCCTCACTGTGAAAAAGTTTCTCCTTATGTTCACATGGAACATCCTGTATTCCAGCTTGCACCTTATGCCACTTGTCCTATCATTAGACATCACTGAGACGGACTATAAAGGACTATATAAAACACTGACCTACATTTAGAAAAGAATGCTCTCTAGTTATTTTTCAGAGAAGTGTTTTAATATCGCATGGTAAGTAGGGTGCACATAGGCAGCAGGGTTGACCCCCTGGGGGTCAGGGGAAGGAGTTTTGGGGAACTTCTCACTCTGATCCTTCCTCTTTCCCTGCTGGTTATGGCAAGTAGTGTGTGCTGTTTTGGAGTGTGCCAGACTGTTGATTAAAAAGCATTATAAAAAACTTTTTTTTGTTGTTGTTCTGAAATTTTAGATCCCATCTCAGGTTTTGTGACCTTTAAATTGTATCTGAGGAATGGTAGAGGTTGGGAATCCTCTGACTTCACCATGGTCAGGAACATTTCATGGGTCTACAGCTTTGGAGTTGCGGGGGACTCCCTCAGGGCTGGGGGAGGCTGGGGCAGGGGTGGAAGTCTTCAGCCAAGTACTTTATTCAGGAGGGAAGTCACATCCTAGAGTCACTGAGTCATAAGACACCTGTGTATTTTCCCTGGACAGTTGTTCCATCCCCTAAAGGGGTAAGGGAATGAGGCCCTAGAGTTCTGTTCATTCCTCCAGAACCCAGACCCCAAACCCTAGCAGCCCTGGGAACTACTTGAGTCTCCTTGGTAGCTCATTAGCAGATGAAGAGTGGACCCAGAGGGAAACAATCCAGTCGCAAGCCACAGTAATCTCCAGTTCCATGTGAAACTCCTGAAGGGCTGCAGCCTCCCTAATTACTGGTATCAAACCTACAAGAGTACATGGTCTGGGACTAGCATGGAGACTTGCTTCCCTGTTGTGCCACCTGCCTCTGTCCCTGAATACTCAGAAAGACAGCAGTGGGGCTCCCTGCCTGTGCCAGAGCAGCTTTTCTTCTCTGTCCCTGCTCTGCTCTTACTGGAGACTGTGGCTGTGAGCACATCAAAGAGACAGTCTCGCTTCTTTGCTTGGCCCTGAGCAGTTTATAGCAATTAGTGAACATGAAGATGAAGAGAGTTTTTGCTCAACCCTGCCTGGAAAGCAAAAGCATGCTCCCTCTCATTGTCATCTTCTCTGCTCTAGCTATGCAATCCAGCAGCATCTCCTGCAGGTGTGTAAGATGTCCCAGGCTCCCTCTGTGGTCATTTCCATTATCTGGCCTCTCCTGCCACCATGGAGGTGAGCTCTTCTGAGTGGGTGGCAGGGCTAGTGGTCTTTCTTCTCCTCTACAGGCTGTCCGTTTCTCCTGCTGCACAAGGAGGAGGGGGGTGTGTGCACATGTTGATGTGCACATGTGCGTGCATGTGTGTGCATGCATGTGTGCATGAGCAGAGTCTGTAACAGTGCTACTCTCTGTGCACAGTGGGTCAGGATAGGGGAGGACATCATCTAGTCCTTTCCCTACACACTGGGAGAGAGGGAGGTGTTATCTGTGCTGGACTTGGGGATAATACTGATTACATTAATCTCAATTTTTACCATTTCCTGTTCCCTGGAAAAAGAGGGAGAGTAAAGCTGATGCACTATGTGGTGCATCCTACCTTAAATAGAGCTTATACCAAAGCCACAGTTTAACAGCAGCCCTTTAATGAGTTACTAAAGTAGTTACTAAAGTAGTGGGATTAAAAGTAATTTAAAATTCCCAATGTTTCTTCAGTATTTCACTACCAGTCCAATTCTTGATATTCAAGAATAATCTAGCTCTGAAAAAAAACTATTTTCCAAAAACATTGCAAACCAAAATTTTAATTATTATATGGATGCCGTTTCTCATACTACTCACTTAGAAAGCAACACAATTAAATGGTTAATTCCCAAATACTAGCTGCTGAGAAAATGCTGGGGATACATTGAAACATCAAGCTTTCAGATAACTGCAACTTCTCTCAAATACTGTTTAAGACAACCAAAAATGTCTCCATTAGAAACACAAAAACATTTTGTGACCAACCCTCTCCTAGGAAGGTTTATTATAGTTCTAAAGTCAATTCCAGATCTGTGGATTTATTTTTTTTTTTTATTGTTTTGGTGGGTTTTTTTCAGATATCTACTAAACTGCATTGTGAGAGAAGTATAAAGCATTTTCATTTCCATTAGATTTTTATTTTAATCACCTAAAAATCATTCTTATGGAAATGAGAAAGACAAAAAGATTCCCCAGGGACTGAGAAACTTCACTGATTTGCATCATTAACACTGAAAAGAACTTGCCTGGAAATGGCCCCTTCACGTTTTCTTTTATTTACATTTCCAGACAAAAATAAAATTAATTTCATCAAGAAGTTTTCTTCTAGATTCATATCCCACGTTGATTAGCTACTAAAACATGAATATAGCTTACTTTGCTTTGATGGACTGATTTACTCTTTGTTATACTTGGAAATTTATTTGTTTTGTGTTTATTTTTTTGGTTTTTAGACCATTTGTAAAGGGTTTGCAATGCAGGGACTCTCAGTCATCATCGATTGTATTAGCATTCATAATTAACACCAGTAATTGTTAAGACACTTCTTGAACAATTACCATTTGCTGCTCAGAATGAGAGAAAAGTGACATTCATTTAACTAAACTCTGCAGTTTTCATTTAACAAGCCTGTCCAAGCATAAGCAAAAATGAAAAAACAGAGACCTCTAAATATGTATTTAAATGCCGACAGATTTCTATGACTACAAGGCTCAAATCAAAATTTTACAGAGTTTACCTTCTTTATGTCTTCTAAAGAGTTTTATGCAACAAACTTTCAGTGTCACCACTAATAGCAGTTCATGCCAAGGATTACTTTCTTAAAACTGCTACTCAAGCCTTGTGATTTGCAGTACACTTCTTATTACAGGATACATTATGCAGAAACCCTCTGCTATGTGATGGGACATGGCAACCCTGCTGTGAGAATGCCTATCAGCGCTTCTTTTAAGGCCCTTTCTCAATTGTCAGTAAAGTATTTTTTAAGGTTAAAAGGTGTAAAATTATTCTGAAATGCTTTTCTGACCTGTCGCCTATCACTGCAAAAAGCTATAGTTCATTTTTTCTAAAATGGTATTTTTAAAATGTGATAATATTATAAGAATAAAGCTAGTAAGAGAAATACAGTTTTCTGTCCTTTTTTTTTTGTAATTTTTTCCGTGCTGATACACATAAGGATTGTGCATCCCTTTATATTTCTGATTTTATTCATTATGATTCTTCCTTTCCTGTGAGTCAGTTGCAATGTACAATTAATGAGAAACCAGCAATTAAAAAAAGAATTTATATTTTTGTGGATTGCTCAAATGAATTCTTGAATCATATTCTTTAATATGAAAGTCAAATGCAGTAGGGTCATGAAGTATAATCTCATTATACTGGTATATAAAGCTCATAAGATGTCATTCTTCAAGTGCTACCTGTACTTTGATTGAAACAACATTGAAACAGCAGGAAAACTAGAAGACGGCTTCTGTTCTTCAGACTGGTGGCTGGCTTTTATGGTTTTGCAAGCTGCTTAACTCTAAATTTCCCAGGCTACATGCACGATTCAAGGTCAATGATCCTATAGTTTTAAATCCTGTGCACAAGAGGTTACCATCTCCCATTGTCTGTAGCTTAGGATTTCCAACGGCTGCTAAGTGTTCATCTGCTGGTAAAATGCTGGAAGGTATCTGAAATCACTTTACACTAAGTTTCATGAGCTGTTCTATGAGACAGTCCTACCAACCTATACTGGAGGACTCAGCCTTGTGGTAAAGAAGCCTCAGACATGAAAGGCCTGATTATCCCATGTGATATGTGCTACATGCAAACAACAATTCTGCTGCAGCTGAAGTCAAGAAGTACAAATAAGTGTCAGAGAGGAAAACAGATGCTGTACCAGCTTTATGCATTGAGTTGTGTAGCCTGTACCAGAACCCCAAGGTAATTATGCCTAAGATTATGATCATAGCAGTAAGAGGAGACAAAAGCAGTAAGAAGGCATCATTGTGTTGTGTGCAGGTACCTGTGAGAATTTGTATCAGTCCTCTCCAACACACTCACCTACTTTTCCTGCCATGTCACCTATCAGTCAGGGCCTCCAGTAAGGTTTTGTTTCTGCATCTTTCAATGCTGTCAGTGATAGAACTAGACCTCTCCACACTCAGGTGTCCAGCTAAGCAACTACTGTGTACTCTGCTGGCATTAGCAAAAAAGAGGAGATTGCACATTCTGTTTCACTTTGATTTTATTACATCCTCTTTATTAAGTAAGTGTATCTCATCAGCATGAAGTCTCAACCTGCATAGAAGTGCCTTGATGACCAAACAGGACAGGGTTGCCATTGGTGCACACACAGACAACTTGATGACGTGGTTTTGGCACAGCTAAGTATAGACTGGGAAGACTGCCCAGCAAAGATGCCCTGGAGTCTGTACTTCAAGAGGCATGTCCTGGCCCAGCATCCCTTAGAGCCCTTCTCTCCCGGGTCCTATGAAGGATAGAGTGGGGCTTAGCTTCACTCATCTCATGGGTGGCAGGAGCAAGTGCTTAGACCCTGGACATGAGTATAGAAACTAAGTCTCCACAGCATGGCACAAAGCACAAGGCATAGGAGCACACATGCCATGCTCCAAGGATAATGACCAGCCAGCCAGCACAGCCTTCCAGCACCTAGAACTTCAGAACACACGTCTTGACCCTCCTCCCATGAATGGCTATTTTCAGTAATGCAAGATAGAGTGATTATTTCAGAAAACAGATAAGCAAATTCTAAAGCTATTCCCAAGTAGTTTAACCTCAGTATTTTGATGTTACTAACAAATACAAAGTGCAAGCAAAATCACTGTTGCCTAGAACAAATCACAGAAATCTTAATAATGGACAGTTGCAGATGAGATTGTTCCAGATGCCACAGAATGATTCTTTAAAGTTAGAACCTAAAAATAATGACTGGTTTGGTTTTTTTTTTAAATATGTATACAGGAAAAAATAAGTATATAAAGTAAAATAAAATAAAACTATCAGTTTATCTTCACTCCATGTCAGTCTTCCTGCAACTCTTCTGAATGCACAAACCCATCATTCTCTTGTTCATCTCCTTAAAAATCTACTTCTTCCACAGGGAGAAATTCAAGGAGCTTGTGAAGTGAAACCTACCTTTGACTCTCTAGACCCTATGTCCTTGGAGAAGGCTATTTCATGTTCTTCCTGTGCATTTTTAGGAATGTTTAGAATCCTAAGCACATCTCAGACATGAAGAAATTGGTTTACTGCCTGAATATATAAACTAACCCACTCAAGTCTTGGCTCTGCAAAAAAAATGATTAATGGGTTTAACTGAAAGTATGCAAGTAGCTCCTTGTGTGTACTTGAGTGTTTGCTTAAATGCTTATATATAAAATGTGTGTATAGTTATTGTCCTAGCTTAGTTCCAACAGAGGTTACAAAGTCACTTAGGAAGCATGAAATAAAAATTGATTAACATGATACTGGCCTGTTCTCTGCCAGACTGTGTTCACAGAGGTCTCAGATGTGGTAGGATACACTGTTTTAGCATTTAAAAGTAATCTGTCTAGATTTAAAACCAAAGTTCCTTTATAATTTTGAAAAGACATGTGCATAACCATAAGCACTTAGTCTCACACTAAAGTATGTATCTAAGGTTGTGATCTTCTATCCCTAGTGAGAAGAAACAATTCACAGATCCACAAGACTAGGATTTGGGAAATAGTTACAAGGAGCTGCTACAATTCTTCAACTGTGACCTCTGAATAAGTAAAGATTAAAAGGCAAGGTTATTGTGTTGATGTAGTTTTAACCATGTCTTCATACTCCTTTCTATATAATAATTCTAATGAAATTATCAAAATGGATGTAAGACATCAGAAACCTGGAAGAAGCAAACAGGACACTGAAGATTTTGCTTTTACAACATTTCAGGGACATTAACCAAATATCTACAAAAGAAGGTCACTATTTTACATAGGTACCATTTTGAAAATTCTACTTTTCAAAGCACCCACTGAAGACAAGAGCTGTTTTTTGTAGGAAGTCTGGTTTGTAGTCATCTGTCAGAAGCATTGCTCCACATTCCGGAAAAAGTGGATAATTTGTGTTTACCCATAAGACCCAGAACATAGAATCATAGAATCATTTGGTTGGAAGAGACCTTTAAGATCATCAAGTCCAACTGTTCACCCTGATCTGCCAGGGTCCCTAAACCATGTCCCCCAGCACCACATCCACACGTTTTTTAAACACTTCTGGGGATGGGGACTCTACCACCATCCTGGGCAGCCCATTCCAATGCCTAACCACCCTCTCTGTAAAATTTGTAAAGAAATCTGTAACAAAACATGACTATGGCCTTAATCTCAAATAATCCCAAGAAATCCTGTTGCTAGTTGCAATGGTGCAGGACATTTAATTGGTGCAGGTATTTAATGATCTGTTAATACCAAAGCCATATTTTGGTCCCTAAATGAAGACTGTGACATAGTAATATAAGAGACAATGCACATCCCTGCAAGCCAGCAGCATGAGGGAAAGGGTGTTCTTCAAAGGTACAGCTGCAGCCCATAAACCAGTTGTGTCACGTTCCCTCATGGATGGCCATGAATACCCACCAGGGAGCATGGCCTTCCTGCTCTGGGGTTAGCCAAGGATGCTGGGGGAATTTTTAAGATTAAGCAGGATCCTTTGCTTCACAGCTTTCACTGTTTGCTGTGCTCAGTCTAAATAGGGTGTTGAGTATATGAGTTTGATCTTGCCCAATGAAAAGAAAGAGGCTCCAGTTCTACTTGTCATTTTCAGTCACATTCCATTAGCAATGTGTCCAAGACGGATGTAGGCAACTATCATTTTTTAACTTAGAGGTGCAAATTAAATACATGGTAAAATGACATAAGAAATTAACAAGTCCATTTTAATATCCAAACAATGAATTTCAGGAGTTAAAAAATAGTGGAAATACTACAACAATATCCAGACTTTTTAAGTTTCAGATTTCAAAATCTGAAATATCTCATTTTTTGCTTAGTAAAATATACTGATTGCAACCCAGTGTTTCTCCTACCCACTTAGTATGAATGCATTCTTTTCACTTAAACAAGACAGTAAATTTTTAAACATACTGTACACTATGAAATAAAAGTTTTCTGTGCCTTTTTTTCTTCATTCCTCTGGTTTTCCCTTTCAAGGAATTTCATACTTTTCAAAAGAATCCCATATCGATGGAAATCAAATCTATTTTTTGTACACTGCACTAACAAGTCATTAAAACAAAAAAAAGCAGCAACTTTGTTATCATTGTTCCACAGACCTTCAACTAAAGCAGAGGGCAAAGGGAAACAAATGTTTTAGCTTGCTTTCAAAACCTGAGTGGGTTTCTGTATGCATACATATGCATGTAAAACATATAGATATACTCATAGTATACAAAGAAATCAGATGAGGTAATAGCACCCCCTTCTGAGAGTTAGGGCCAGAGCTTATGCCCTCTCTTTAAAACAAATCAGGACACTTTTCAGCATGGTGCTACAGCTTTTTGACAGGCAACTTCTACTTCATCTTTTGTCGTACTGTGCTAGAGAGATGGACATACTATTTACTTGGCATTTGTCTGCTCCTCCCTCTGTCACTGGAAGAACTGCTTAGATACAAGGCAGCAGTTATAATTTGGACCTAGGAAGTCCACAAAAATTTTTTCTTCAGCTCACCTGTTCAATTATTCCATATATAAAAAAGCCCTTGAACTAGTAGTTTCAGATGAAAGAGAGAGTTAGCTTCAGCTTTTGCAGTCAGGGCATGGATGGAGGAAAGTGTGAAGGGCTGATGTAGCTGAGCTGGAGTATCATTCAATTCTTCAACAATTGAGTTTTTTTGGGGTTAGAACTTCACCCTTTTTGAAATGGGCACAGCATCCTCTTTCTCATCCCATCTGCCTCCCCTAGTCTATGGTTAGGGCAGGAAAGGACCAAAAGTCATCTCCCTTTTGCAGCAGCAAGGGTTTAAAAAGGAGTATATGCAACACCTAATGGGATTATACCCAAAGCCAATCCATCATTACAAGGGTTATGGTAAGGCTCTTCATGAGTCTTACCCAGGTGCCTACACCAGCAAACTTTGGCTTGGTTCATCTCTTGGCTTGGTAAAAAGGTTGACCTACCTATGAAAAAAAGTGCATTTTCCACACTGTAAAGGAGAAAAAAGACCAAGATAATTTCATATCTTACCCATCCTTTCCCAGTAAACTCATTTTCCCATGCAATTTCATCACAATGGGTTGAGAAGACTCTTCTTCCACTTGCTCAACACAACATGAGCTTAGTTACACAGCACAGTACAGGTAGAGCTCTTGTAACTCTACATAGAGCTGTCCTGTGAATGGCTGCAGTCCCCCAGACAAGGCTTTAGTGGCACTGAACAGTCTGAGCAGCCCACAGCTCAGCAGCCTGAATCTGAATTAAATCATACCAAATAACAGTAATCACACCTCAAAACCCCTGAGAGTAACTGAGAAATACAGCCAGGGTCAAGAGTCAAATGGAGAATATAACAGTGCTACTCAAATTCCCACTTCTCACTGAAAACTGATTTGTGATATTTCTCAAACACAGTAGTTTGAATAGATGTTACTGCAAAAAACTACTGTAGGGCCTGTAACAAAGCTGCTAAGGAAAAAGCAGAATGCTATTTACTCTTTTTTTGAGCTGCAGAAGAAAGAAAAGTGTTTGATGAAAGGTACTAAGCTCTAAGAAAAATAGTGAGGGAACTCTGTAACTTAAAGCACAGAAATCCACATGACACTGAGCTATGTATAATTTACCATGACAAATCAGTGCTCTAGCAGAAAGAGTCACAGCATGTGAAGAAAAAAATTAGCTCAAACTGAAGGTAAGATAGGCACCATTTTCTACTTGCGGTGTCATAAAAAAAAAAAAAAGGATAAAAAATTAAGCCAAACAAATAGAAACAAAAAACAGTAATACTGAAAGGGAAAAAAGCTTTTCCACGACAGTATAAATACACCACACCAACTCAACATGGGAATACCACAGCATCACACTGTTACATGTGTAAAGGTTTTGCACATGACTAAGAGCCACCACTAAGAATATACTCAGAGACAGTGCAAAAATGAAATTTTGGGGAATTACTTGAAACAGTGCCTTGTGATTTTTTCAGACCAAGGGTAGTAAGCCTGCAGAGTAATTCTCAAATTTCCCAAAAGACCCACATGAAGATCACAATATTAATAAATTCTTACAGAAGATAAAATACATGTAAGGAGCATGAATAGATAAGCAAATATATCTCTTTACCAGCAACTTTATAAACAGTTGCTGGTAAAACAGGATTTCTGTGACAAGCAAATAATAATATCTTTAGTAGTTCTTGGTTAATTTTGAAATTCTCAGTCTCATCAAATAGGACCTGTATCTGAAAAAGGTGTCTCCCATCATCTGGAAGATTGTCCAAGTACAGTTTACAGAAACATACGGCAACTCTGCAGAAGTTACAGAGAGTGTTACAAAGAACTGAAGAAGGAGAAGGGATGTGTGAGAGCCAGTGAACTTCACTTTCTCATATGTAAAGTGAGATGAATTACACCTGTCTTTAAGTTTTATGGTGAGTGGAGTCAGTCCCTGGTGTCAGATTTGGTCACATGTTCTTGCTTTCCTTCTGTTCTTCTACTTTACTCTTTTTCTCTCTTGCCTATGTTCAGACTTCTTCTTATGGAGTCTTTTTAGATTTACTTGTATTATAAAAAAAAAAAAAATCTCTTCACTGAAAGGCTCTGTTAGGGACAGGACCACCAGAAAATAGAAGATCGCTGTTAAACCTGGGGGAGCCAGGGGAATGCTTGATGGGAACACAAGGGAGGTTGCAGGAGCCTGTACCATGCAAATCCCACCCCAAGGAGGGTCATCAACAGCTAACAGCTTGTCCTTGCTCTCTCTAGGTACTGGCAGTTGCCCACAGAAGGAAATTGTATTATCATGCCGGGAAGGCGAATTGTACACTCATGCACTCCCATCCCAGACACTGTTAGCCCTGAGCTGGCACTTAAGAGAGTCCAATAGATGCAGAAGCATTTAAAATTGACTGCTGCTCAAGCCCCTTTAGTCTTTTTCATTGCTAACAGCTCTTGTGCCACTTATTCTTTGGCATGGCTGGGCAAATCTGACTATTCAACCCTTGCAGCAGCAGATCTGACCTTCTGCTTCAGCCAGTATCACTGTGTGTCACTGGATTATCCAAGTGTAAACTGGGAGCTCTTTGTTGCATCAACTAAATATTTCAGAGGATCAACTGTAAATACAAATGACATCTGAGGAGCAATCAAGAAGCTAAAGTGTCATACAAATGGGATACAAATGATCAGAGTGACTGAAAGCCCCACACAGAACTGTCACCCTTGCAGGTGACTGTGGTGGCACAGTAAAGCCATCCTCATGGCAAATTCAGCCTCAGTGGCCTGAAATATCTGATGAAAATAGACAATGCAAAGTATTTGAGGCTGAGGAGCCACTGTCAAACGTAAACAAGGTTACAATAACTTAAGAAGCCAGTGTCTTCTGGCTGAAACAGCAAGTGGCATAGCACCCCAAAGGAAGGTGAAATGCTCCAGCCTATAGCAGGACCAGGGACAATGCTTGCTGCAGGCTGATGCTCCCGATCAAGAGCCCAAGCTGATGTGTTTTGGAGGGCATCCAAGGAACTAATACAGGAGCTCAAACCCTTAACCCCGTCTTCTGTGTGCTACCAGGCGGACAAGTGATGCAATACAAACACATCATCTCAAAAGCCTCTCACTGGACAGACACAAGGGAAATTAAGTCCCCTCTGGCCAGAAGGAAAGAAAGCCCATGTCTGCCCTTAGATGCTTTCTGAATGAAGGTGCACTGGGGCTCGGGGCTCCCTCCTTACCCTGCTGATATGCTGTCACACCAAGCTAAAGTGGCTCGGCTGGATCCAGCACCTCTTGATAATCAGTGAACATAAGTGTGGCATTGAATTGAGGCACAGCATCGCCTCTTCCATTGCTGGCAGGGCTCTTGCTCGCCCCAGCCCCTCTGCTCAGCACGGCAGCACATCAGCGGGCCACGCTGAGAAGAGAAACAACATGAGGCACAAAGGAGCAATGCTAACAGAAGCAGGGGGATATGGCAGAGGAGAGCTGAAAGCCTGTGAGCAAAGAGGAGAAGGAAGGAAAAATTAGGTTGACGAGCGTCTGAATAAAGACTTTACGGGGGGAAAAAAAAAAGTAATGTATTTCTGTGCTTGCACTTTTCCCTTTACACAGGGAAAAGCAAAAAGCTAAAATGCTGGGTTTAATACCATTCATGGTGAAATTCAGAAAGGAAATAGAAAAGAGATTCAAAGGCAGAGCTCTGAGAGCTCCTGCTCCTGGGCTGCTAGGCCAATAATTTTCAAGCTGTGGTCCATTGTGACTTGTACTGCCAGGCTGTGTTTACACTGTGACTTAGTGCCAGCAGTAGTGCTGGATAAGGCCTTTCAGCAGATCAGCATCAAATCCTATTTTCAAAGACTTAAAATAAAAACATAAACAACAACAACAACAACAAAAGCCTCATTAAAAAAACTTTGCTCTGAGCAAAACCTTGGCGTGATATTGTACATCCTGGACAATTCCCCCCCTCAACTTTTAAATGAGCATATTTGGGCATTATAAGATGTCAGTTTTGTGTGGATTTTGTAGACATTGCAATATATATATATGGTTTCAAAGTTTATAAATTGTTTTCTGGGTAAGAAATTACATTTTGTACCAGAACACAAAAGAGGCCCACACAATCTAAACAATTACATTCTGGACAAGCTGGATGAGAAGCAAAATTTTAAATTACCATGGCTTTCCAATATTTGGATTCCACCTTCTTTATGTGTTTTGAAAGAAATGCAGCTGGGGCACCAATAGATGCAGCCATGAAGCTCAATATAGCCACACAGGAGCCAATACTTGAACAGATAGCCTCTGCTTCTGTGCTGCTGCATCAGTGATACCTGCTATGTCTCCATGAAGTCTCTTGTTGACATGAATTTAAAAGTCTGGAGAAATTGGAAATCCCTGGTTGCCCTGAATGTGATCAGGGTATAGTGCAAACTCTGGGACAACCCAGGCAAAAATTTTTTGCTCAAATGACTAGCCACGAATAATTGGCTTAAAATGTAGTTTTACAGGTAAATGACTAACATCCTTTCCCTTGCTCAGTGTTCTGCCTCATAACCAGTTTTCCAGTTTCTTTTCTTTCACTGTCAAGCTCAATACTTTTGTTTCATCCTTCTTAATTAACTTGTTGTCTTTCTTTGTTTACTTTTTCTTGCTCCTCTCATCCCATTGATCTCATTCCGTTGCTGGAGAGCATGTCAGCCTTGGCTTGACCTCCTACCACAGTAACTGCTTTCTGCTCCATAAGGTCTCAGAGCAAACTGTTTGACAAGGCTTCTATTTTCTTCTCTTTCAAACTCCTTCTCAAGCCCCTGTCTGCAACAGTGGTTACAAGAAATGAACCACAGTTTAATGGTTGGGATAAAGAGCACTTTGTAAACTGACACTAGACAAATAAAAGTGTGTAGAAAGAAGGTACAGTGCTGATTTCTATCTCCCACATCCACCATTTACTACTCACTTATCAGAGTATAACTTGAAGAGCAAATACAGTATTTCATCCAGTCTCACGATATCCTGACAAGTGTAATACAGCAAATACATAAATAAAGATTACTTCAATCACTCAACGGCCCAGAGGCTACTAATGAACATATATAGTCATGCTATGCAATGCTGAAGGGGCTTTAATGACCAAGCATAGTCAAGGAGTAAATTACTCACCAATTCTGGAAGGCCAGCAGCGCAGTGTCCTGGAGCACCAACTCACACCAGAGAAAGGAGGACCCAGTGAGCATCAGACATAATTTCTTCTGACCCAGAGATATGCCTTGTGAATATCAGACCCCATAAACTGTATCAGAAAGCTAAAGAAGCCTGACTTCAAGCAAACTGCTACAGCTACTTACCAAATGCCTCTAGAATTAAGAACTACAACACAAAGACAGCAACAACAATTGATTTCCTATATTCATGATCAATAACTACATTCAGTTAATTTGGATATGTGCTGGGGTAGCAAGTAGCGCAGTACTGAAATATTCTGCGAGCACATTTTAACTGAGACAGAACCAGCAAAAGTCAAGATGGGAACATTTTTGCCCCATTTCTGCTTCTTTTTCCTTCCCTGCTCCAGATGTCTTTGTTTTTCTAGTCTTTTCCTAAATGCAGCAAATCATGGGTGTGAGCAGGTGTATATCCAAGAACCCTTAGAAAACCTTAAAACAATACTTGTTCCTCCCTTTCAATACCAGCAATGTGACTTCAGTAGGCACGCGAGCTCTGTTCTCTCCTGGCTGGGGTAGTCACACTTCTGAGCCTGCATTTCTTGCCTGGAGCAGCAGTCACTTTGTTATCTGTCCAGCCAGCATCCTTTTGTTGATCGGTGAAGTTTTGGCACTGCAGATGTGATAAGAATAAAAACATTTAAGCAATCGGTTAATCTAACAAATATGTTAAATATAGCAAGACAATAAGATCGAATGCCCACTGCTTTCATTGGCACCAGACATAAATCTCAGAGAAAATTGCACAGATGCAATCTGAGTTGAACACGAGAAGTGTTTGGCACATTTGAGCTCTGCTACCCTGAAGATAAGACTTGAAAAAAGGACAGACTGCCTATCAATACCTTCACAGAGCACACCCTTTTGAGCTCTATAAATACATTACATTTTCACCACAATACTTTTCTTTTTTTTTTTCCCAGAGCTGTCTTTAAACATACGTGTCCTCATTTCTAACTCGAGATTTTTTTAAAGCATCATTCTGATAACTTTCCTCAGCTTTGAATTATTACTGAGCTACTTAATTGTAGTTAACATTTACCAACATTAGTCAAAAGTGTCTTCCAATACACAAAGCTATTTAAAATATAAGTACTTTTAATAAAATATTTATAATATGGCAGTTGTCTGCTGTTCACAGGTGCCCCTCACAGTCAAGTCTTATTAATGAAAGGTGGGAAACAACTTCCTGGAGGAGGCTGCTCTGAGGTTTGCAGTTAAAGCAAATCTGTTTCACACTGTAATGGTAGAGTGTTGTCTCCAAATTGCACACAACAACTCTTTAGGGGATAGCTGAATTTTCCATGCAATTTTCTTAATTAGTAACTATCCTAAATTTTATAGGGATTTTTTTTTTAAATAATTTTTTGAGAATAGACCTTATTTTTCATCTCACATTTTTATGTTCCTCTCATGAAAACCATTTTTCAACTTTTAGCATCAAGCAAATATGTTCTTCTCTCATCCAAGATAAGAATAAAAGATTTCCTTAAAGAAGTTAATTCAAGTTAACTTCTTAATACACCTTAGGTAAAACATTCATCTCCCCTGTTGGCTTTCCTATTCAGAATTAAAGTTGCCCTGATCTGAAACACTTTTCAACCACCACAGCAGGAAATAAAAGAAACTAAGAACTAAGCCCATTTTAATTTTGAATGAGAATATACACACAGAGTTTTAATATAATTTAACTAATCCACGATATGATGCAGGATAATTGAGGAAAGTCATGGACATCACCACAGGCGAGCTGAAGAATGACATCATAGAATCAGAATCATAGAATGGTAGGTGTTGGAAGGGAACTCTGGAGATCATCGAGTCCAACCCCACTGCCAGCACAGGAATACCCGGGCAGGACCCACAGGAACATATCCAGGCAGGTCTTGAAAGTCACTTACGAAGGAGACTCCACAACCTCTCTGGGCAGACCTCCACAACCTCTCTTATCCTGATTGATACCAAATTAACTTCCCATAGAAGGCCAAGGCCCCAGGCATGAGAGAGCATGTTCATAGGAGGTGGACCAAGGGAACCATCCTTTGTGTAAGGACAGGGTTGGCAGAGATTGCACGGATGAGAATGAGTTTTTCTAAAACCAGTTAGGCTCAGCATGAAATAATTTGTTCAGTTTTCAGTCTTACAGTCCCTTCCATTAAAGCTAAAGTAATTACCAAACAAGAAGGAAGGCATCTGGTCTGATCCTCATTTGCACGGCAGTGAAAAGTGTGTTACAACTGATCTCCAAAACCCAAAATGAACACCTTTCTTTTCACTTGCTTAGATGACATTTTGAAATTAAGCAGAAAATCCTGAGTTTGGTCACTGTATAAAAGCAAGTTTTCAAGGAATTCAAAGCACTTCTATTTGTCTGTATATAGGTGGGCTCCAAGGTAGCATGACAGACACATACAAAATACAAGAAAGGTTTAAAGTTATCATCAAACAAGCCCTGTGCATTGGCAAGTTGAGCCACACTGAAGGCTACAAAACCATTTAGTGAAAGTTTGCATTCTCCTGGAGTACCACAGACATCTAAATATTGCCCTTCAATTTAGTGTTCCTGAGGACTGCGAAGCCAGCAGTGCAGAAATGTAGATAGATAGTTTCACCAGATTTAGAAGGCTAGAGAAAGGGATCCAAACCTGGGGCAAAAAGTTCTGAATTAAAAAAAAGAAAAAAAGAAAAAAAAAAAGCCTGAAACTTCATGGAGTTACTGGAAAAGAAACTACAGCATACTAACATTTTTCCATCAAATTTCAAATACACTGGATAAAATGGCACAAGGTCCCCAGTGCCTGGATACAATCTTTTTGAAATCTGTGAGAAATATCACAAATAAGAGATTGGGTATGCATAGCATGTACAATTGCACACAAGTTTCTGTGAGCAGTCACAAACATGAAAGTTCACACAATAATTAAATAAATGGAAAGCAGAGCAGCTGGGAAGATTCCAAATGCCACGTCTTAGTTACTTAATCACCCTGCAAACACATTTCAGATTACTCTGTTTTTATTAGCTTCATGTTAAAATTCTAATCACATACTGTAGTTTTAATGAAACAATAAAATAGAAAATATTTTTTGGCATAAAGATCTACTAAACAGATTTCTGCCCCCCAACTCTGCAAATTGGCTTGTCCGATAGATCCTCTGCTCAGTTTTAGTTCCTTCTCTACATTGCAGTTCTTTTGGTAGGATGCCAAAGGCTGTCAATTAACAGTAAGCCTATCCCTTATGAACAGAAGCAGGGACTGTGATCATGTTCAACTAAGATCAAGGATTAGTAAATCAGCATGGCACCAGATTGCAGGCACTATTTAAACCCCACAGGCCTACAAGCCAATGCAGCAATATTATATTCCAGCTGGATGTGGAGAACAGAATCTCCTAGTTACAGAGGAACTCACTTTTTTACCTTTCCTGTGTAGGCATTTATAAGTCAACTTAAAATGAGCCCTGATTAAATCAGGTTAGCTTTCTCAAATGCTAGTTAGGAAAAATCCACATGCTGCCACTGCTGGTATCTTATCAAGGACTTTCCACCAAATTAAACATATTTCATTACACTTACACTAAATTATAGAAGACTGGATTTTTTTTACAAGCCAACCGACTATTGCACCAAACCTGGCACAAAGATTTATTTTTCAAGCTTGAAGAACTGCAATGCTATCTCACCCCATGGGGTTGTTTCCAGGTTGTTTCTGCTGTTTCCTGCAGAATCAGGCACACTGCACATGGTAAAAATATCTTGTTTGCTTAATAAACAGACTTTGAGTTCAGGGCTTGATTTGTTTTGCCAAAGAATGACCACCCAGTATACATCCCAACTCCCCTATAATAATTCCTTCCCTCAGTGACTTCCCCCCATTTTTTTCTTTTTCTTTTTCTTTTTTTTTTTTTTTTTCTTAAGAAAGAGGTATGTTTCTTTTATCCCAGATCAAGTGACAAGGGAAGGAGCTGAGATGTTTACTGCCAGGTAAAATACAAAGTCATGGAGGTCCAGAGGGACTTCATTCTACAGCCCTGCTGCAAGGTTGAAAACAAACGATATTATCAGAAAATGATCACAGAAAGCAAGCCTTGCTGAAAGAAAAACAGTCTTTATTAACCTCTCTTTCAAAGAACCTGAAAGCAAAGTCAAAGAACAATGATGAAGAGTGACCTGTCTCGCTGTTGCTGCCCCCACCAAACATCCTCAGCTGGAGCAACACCTTGTGAATTGCCAGACTGCCAGTGGTAGTGTGGCAATAGGTCTGCAACCACAGAAGATAGATAGATATATATAAGCCTTTAAGCAGCAGTTTTGTTTTGACACTGCCTCCCTTGCTGAACAATCTTTTCCTACACCTGAAAATTAGAACAGGAAGAAAACTGTTCAGATTTACACCCTTGAGACCTTGACTTTTTTTCCTACAAGAAACATCATTTGAGAAGGGAGTGAGACCACTAGCTGAGGGGTCCTGATCTACTACTTAAGTGGTGTCTTGGGAATTGAACTATAGCCATTTTGTAATATGCACATGGTCTATTTCTGTGCCATGGCACCACAAAATACATGTCAGTTCTTGGGCCCTGTAAGTTCTGCATCCCCATCTCTGCTCCATACTGGGATGAGAGCTGGGTGCCAGTCAGACCCTCTCCTCCCTCCCTCTTCTTCGGCTTCCTGTTGAAAGACAGACACAAAGCCCAGGAGTGTTCCGTGGCACAGCTCAGCCACATGTCGTTTGGCATCATCAGAGTACCACATTAAAAAGGATGTATGTCCAGCTACACTGTGTGTTATTGGGCTTTTGCCTGGGACTCATCTCTCCTAACCTGATGTGTTACTTAAATGTCTGTTCCTGAGCTAGTCACTGCTGTCTGCTTTTCTAATCAGAAAAGAGAAAGAAGCTTTCTGAAGGTGTGATTCATGACATCTTAAAGCAGCTGCCAAAAATAGGGTCAAATTCTCTTCCAATTAATACAAAAGGAGCCTAGGGAGACCATTACACATAGACATTTACACTGCAGATAACTAAAGAGAATCACCATCATAGTCTCCTTTGCTGAACACTTTGAGCTTACTGGGATAAGAATGATAGAATGTCAGCATCCTGTTAAGGACAGCAATTAATCTGAGAATCCAGACAAATAACATTAATGTAATTTGTTCATTTTCATATTGCACACAGACTCTGCAACAAAGGACAGTCTTAAAATTTCTACAATTCACTGCAAGACGCTCTAAGCAGACACAGCTGTTGTTGACCTCTTTCACAAGTATCCCACCAAACCCATTTTCTTAGTTAATCAAGTTTCCTCCTTCCTCGGAGCTCTGTGATTCAGAAATCCCTCTTTCTCAGGACTTCCCTGTGGGTAATATGGCTGTTAGCATGGATATTCATAAACAGTCATCTTTTTTGCACATCTGCTGTGCTGCATAATGGAATGTCTTTTCTTTAAATGATGATCGGAGTGAAGAGCTGTAAACCACTGAGTCTCTCTTTATTGAGAGCATCTTAAATGTTACTTGTGATGTCTTACAGAAGAGCTGTTGAAATTCCCGTACATAGCAGTGTTTCTTTTAGGGACTAGCCTAAAAAGAGACTTGCTTTTAATCCCAAAGATCAAGGAATAAGCATCTGATTATATAAATTTCTAGCATGAGTTTAAGCCAGGAACAACTAGCATATTCTTGAGTACTTTGCTGAAAAGGTCGCATGAATCATGACTGCAAGTACTGAAGACTTTTAAAAAGAATTGTGTCCCATATCTGTTATGACAGAGGGATTATTTTAGGAGAAAAGCTTTCTTAGAATCAGGATTTTTAATTTAATTAATACCTGAAACTCATTAAAGAGAAAAGAAGTGCCATGAAATTAATTATTTCTAGTGATACTATCAGTTTTGTCCCTTTAATTTGTACTTGTGAGAAAAAATAGTTTGTCTCACCTGTTGTTTATGCTGCATAATTGCTTAGATGGACGTTTATTGGCTTGCCTAGTGTGTGATGGTCTCTGAACAGCAAAGTAAGAGAAAAGAAATGAACAGGCTGCAGAAGTTCTGATTGTGAAACAATTGCTCTTTGGAAGTGTTACCATGCCAAGTGAAAATACAAGAACTGAATGTAATTTGGCATCACAAGGACTTGTTAGGGCTTTTTCTCCTCTTAGCAGTATCCTCATGTGACAGGATTTGGTTGTGAGGAAACTCCTAGAGCAATGCACTATCAGGTCCGTAAGGAGTTTCAAAGCCCATCTGAAAAGAGGGAGGAGAGATGGCAAAGGGAATGGAGATCAACAGGAAAAACACAACGAAGCCTGGTGTAGCTTTCCCAGTTCCATTTAAAGCCAAGATGTACATGCCAAAAGCTCTTCTGTTCTCTTGAATTCTCAAACTATGAAGTAAATGTACACAACCCTTTTTTCTACTCCAATCACACAGAAAAACCTTTCTATTGCAGAATCCTATTTATATGCCTGACTAGAAAACATAAAACAAGTTTAAAGAAGTATCCAGTGCAAAACACAATGTTATTTTCTGCAGGAATTTATCACTGTATTTGTTAATTAGAGGCTGCAATAATAAATAATCACTAACACTATCAGTTGATGGGGAATGTTTGTGTCAAATAGCAAAGCTACTAACAAGCAGTACTACAGTTTCATAACATGGGCTTTTATTCAAACAAAAAGCCCCCACAGGTTTTAGGATTTTTTTTTTTCCTGCTGATCTTCTGCTGAGCTTATCAAGCTGAGCAGTCGTGGAATCAATCTCACTGAGGAGCCGCAATTTCTCCCCAATTCTCCCATGAAGCTTAAAATCAGGGCTTTGGCAGCAGCCCTCCCACCCACAGCTTTCATGGATCCAGATATAATGTAATTTTATTTTTATCCTGTATTCTTTTACATGGAAACTCAGAAATACATTTGCACTATCACATAGTGTCTATGAAAGCAGCAGGAAAGCAAATTCTGCCTTTGCAAGTTAGGGTAGAGCTTTCAAATACTCCAGTCACTAATGCCTTTTAAAGAAAAAAAAAAAAAAAAAGGTAAGAACCATCCCAATTCCTTTTTAACAGTTGCCAGTCTAACATGTTTTTAATGCCTCCTGTAATATTGAGGTCTTCCAACGTATTCCAGCACTTCTGCATCCATAGTTGGTTTTTTTCTGTGTCTGACCTGAATTTCTGTTTGATGCAGTGTAAGGCCATAATTTCTCTCCTATTCATCTAAGAGAAGAACAGGTTTGTCCCTCCTGTGCGGCAGCCTTTCATGTACTTGAGCACCTGCCATGTCATGCCCCAGAATTCACTCTGTCAGAACAAGCAGACCTGAGATGACATGTTTTCTGGAGCTCAGATCATTTTCACTGCCCCCCCTCCAACTCCTCTTCTCAGAATGTGACACCCCAAACTAGAGTTTTGGAGTTTACATACTCTCTTCATACTTTTATCCTTCTCTGGAGACATTCAAAACTCACCTGGTTGTGTTCCTGTGCGACTTGGTTTAGGTGATCCTGCTCTGGAAGGAGGGTTGGACTAAATGATCTTTCTAGGTCCCTTCCAACCCCTAACATTCTATGATTCTGTAGACAGCCTTTCTACAGTACAGCAGAAGAGAAGGACATGTCATGACTGCTGTATTACTATTTATATACACCAGCTTGATATCTGGGCTTTTCAGTTTATCTCCAATTTGCTAAAAACTTTTGAATTCTATTCCTGGTCCATTGTGCCAATAGCCCCTCTCAAGTTTTTCTTGCTTGCAAATCTATCTAGCAATTTCCATGCTATCCTTCAGCCTGTTAATGAAAACTGGCCCAGATTAATGACACTCATCTGCTCTTTTTCAGTAGAGGTAATCACGTTGTTTTGTGCTGAAAAAAAACCCCGAATATATACATAAATATATATGTATATATGGGGTTTTTCTAATTTCTAGGTATTAATGTTTTGGTACTGTTGTTTGTAATGAAATTGCCTACAGCAGGCCTGAGTTTTTCACAGCCCAAGACTGTTACAAAAATTCAATATACATATGTTTGAAGCCTGGATTTTGCTTCATAGGGTTAAGAGAAGCTTTCCATTGTTTTTGGACTCGCTTTGTTTCTCAGCACAGAATGAATATGATAAAGGGAAATATCCACCAAAGTCAAAGAACAGAGACACTTGAAAACTACTTGTTAAAATGAATGTCTTCATTGTAAATATGTTCAAAGATAGGAATAAGAAACTTATTCTGTAAGGACACTCCCTCCAACAGCTGGGCAAGAGAGAAAAAGGTTAAAAGAAACTCCACATTGTTTTTCTGCAAAATATAAGCGAAAATGAATCATCCAAAATTCAAATAGCTGTTTGGGAAGAAAGCTGCCATAGCAAACTTATCTGTAGGGTAAGTAAATGTTTAAATAAATTAGGGTTGGATTTAAGTACAGAGTTGAGGTTTAAATGCAGATGGAGCTTAAATGCAGAGCATTAACAGACATTTGCTTAAGACATTTCATTAATCATCTCAATTCATTATTTCATAGTCTTGTCCAACATAGTTAAATCAAACTCCCACAGAAAAAGACTGTAGGAGTCTGTGATGACTTTTTCTCTTAAGTGGACACTGAGCTATTGAGACAGGTGCATAAACGTGAAGAAAGACTTTTTTTACCCTGAAATGGTACAAGACTGGTCCTGCAGTCCCTACTTATGTCTCTAAAAATGCTATGAACAGAATCTTCTCCTATCACAGTGCACAATGACTCTGTTGACTCATCTCACTCGCCAGCTGACTCTTTTATCTGTGTTATCACGCTTCTAAGCTCTCTGTTTTCTGCCCTAGAACATCCAGGTGCAGAGTGAGGGGACAGTTCTCTCTGAAGACTTGTCCCATCAAACAGACTGGATGACACTGCAGCAAGGTTAGACCACCCTGCCCTACCTCATCCCAACATTTAGCTCCAGGCCTCCTTCATCCCTTACCTTCCCTGCAAACCCTTACACCACACACTCTCTGTGGACTGGGTTTTGTGCTGTGAAACCACTGCTCCAGGGAATGAAGGGTGTGACAAAGCCCTACTATAACTTCTGAAGTGTGGAACACAAGAAATGCATGAAAAGTAATAAGGTCTAAGGGGCATCACATAGGACCCAGGGACCTGCTACACATGGGTGTGGCTTGTCTGTTCTAGAGACTAGCCCTTAGCAGCAAGTTAAGCTTAATGAGAATGATAGGTAGGCAGCTTTGGTGATTGCCAAAGGGATTAGGGTTAGGGTCAGAAGAGAAAATGGGCCCTCCAACATCAGGGTTCCTTAAGAACAAATTGGAGGAGACTCTGTAAGCAATTAGTCAGAGTTAATTCCACTTTGGGAAGGTCTAGTTCAGCCTCTGAGATCACATCCATGACTCTACCTAAGATTTTATGAGGGTTGTGGATGCATGACAAATAGTTCAGAGAAGTGAGTACCAATGAGAGGCTACTCAACAACACATCATTGGATAAATCAAGAAGAGTTCTGTAAAAGCAGGCAAAACTTCCCTAGGCAGCTTTAATCTGCAAGTAGCTACCAAGTCTGGTAAAGATACATCTGTTTTACACCACCAGCACAGAAAAGAATCAAGACAAACAGTAAACTTCATGTTTAGGTGCAGGAGTGTGTCCAAAGAAGGACAATGAAGCTGGTGAAGCATCTAGAGAACAAGTATTCAGAGGAGCAGCTGAGGAAACCGAGGTTATTTAGTCTGAAGAAAAGAAGGCTCAGGGGAGACCTCACTTTTTACAGCTACAAGAAAGGAGGTTGTAGTGAGGTGGGGGTTAGCCTCTTTTCATAAGTTACAAGTGATAAGACAAAATGGCCTCAAGTTGTGCCAAAGAGGTTTAGACTGGATATGAGGAAAAATTTATTTACCAAAAGGTTGTCAGGCACTGGAACAGGATGCCCAGGGAAGTGATGGAATCACTGTCCCAGCAGGTATTTAAAAGACATATAGATGTGGCACTTAGGGATGTGTTTTAGTGGACTTGACAGTGTTAGGCTAGTGTTTGGACTCCATGATCTGAAGGATCTTTTCCAGCCTAAGTGATTCCATGTAGATAGTGAATTGAGACTACAGACTTCCCACTTTTTCTAGAAGACTTGACCTTGAACTGCTGGAGTAGGACAGGTACAACACGCCCTGCACTTTAGGTGAGTCAGTGCCCATACAAGGCAAGGGAAGAGCTTCCCTTCCACCGAAGGAAAAGCACTCTTCAGAAGAGTTGAGCAGTGGATCAACTCTCCTTTGCACACATGTTTCACAAATTGTCTTCTAAAATAATCATTACTTAGTATTTTCTGTGTAGAAAGAAGGGAGCTTACACTTCCAAAGCACTGCACTGTCCAGCCAAGGCACCCTGCTTCCCTAATGAGAAAGATAAAAAAATTAATCCATCTTTCCTCTCATCCACCGGTGTTTAACATAAACAAAAAAAATACCATAATCACCATTATTTAAGAAAACAACAGAACTACATTTTCTAGTGTACTCTGTTTTTATTCTTCGGGGTACAACCACATGGCGGGGGGGGGGTGGGGGGGTGCGTCTGCCTGCACATGTGACATAACCCAGGGAGGGGGGGAAGTTAGCATGCAGAATAATGTAATTACTCATTCTTGAATAGAAGGATAATTACTGTCACAGAAACCCACATAACTTGCAGATCTTTTTGTTCTTTTTAAGATGATAAATACAGTATTTTCCATCTTCTAACAGGATGCATCCTTTTCCTTCTGATTCCCCTTCCACCCGCTTGAGCTGAATTACATACATTTTGAATGAATAACAAGGGTTATCAGTTTATATAAAGGAAAATATAAGCTTATCTGAATTTTTTATTTTATATAAAAGTAATTCCTTGTCTCTGGATTCACTGTCAGGAGTCAGTGTTAGTTAAGTAATGGGTTAGTTAAGTAACAAACTTCCCTTGAGTATGACTTTTGATAGCACATCTGGAAGAGGATGAGGAAAAAGAAATTGCAGCAGGAAAGAACACATTGACCAGACACAGCCTAAGGCTTTTAACATTCATAATGGGAATCTTGTAAGTAATGATAGCTGATGTGTGCCTTGCTGTCAGTCACTGACACAGCATCATCTGAAGGCAGTGAAAAAAGGCACTTGAATGGCTGGGTGCTAGGAGCTCACAGCCTCTGCTGGCCAGTTGGGTGCCTTCTTCCTTCATCCCATCCAGAGAGGCTTTTGGAAATGGAGAGAACATCGTGGGATTAGGGGGCTGCTTAAATGGGGAGGCAGCTTGCAAGATATTTTCCTAAATAGGTTTATTTAAAGAGCTCTTTTAAGCCCTATTGGCAACATTTAGGCAAGGAAAGGAATTTTTCTGGTACTTCTGTTAAGTCTAATTTTATATCTACAGAAAATATACTGTCTGGCTTTAGGACATTACAGCAACAGAAGCAGAACAGATGCTGGGAGCTGCTTTAATGAGGCTGCTTAACATCCACTGACACAACAAGCCTGCTCTTCTTCAGTGATAATGATGTTGTGGGGAAAACTATCAAAGTCCCCATGGAAGACCAGAGCTCAAAGATATCTCTGTATCTCTATGAATGACAGTAGTTTAGGTATAGTATATTCTTGCACCTTCTAAAAAAAAAAAAAAAAAAAAGGATTGAGACCATTCCTTCCCAGAAAATCTACACTAAGGTTATGTCTATGTTGCATTTATCTTAAAACTAGCTGGGTTTTGATGGCTTTAAAACTGTGACACCATGATACCAAATGTGACAGATTTCAGTGTGTTTACTGGGACTTTTCTCTCACCTGGCTTCTCCTGAATCATAGAATCATTCCAGTTAGAAAAGACCCTTAATATCATAGCATCCAATCATTAACCTAACACTGTCAAGTCCACTACTAAATCACTTCCCTAAGGACTACATCTACATGTCTTTTAAATACTCCCAGGCATGGTGATTCTTCCCTGAGCAGTCTGTTCCAGTGCCCAACAACCCCTTTGTGAAGAAATTTTTCCTCATATCCAATCTAAACCTCTCTGGCACAACTTGAGGCTGTTTCCTCTTGTCCTATCACATGTTATTTGGGAAAAAGAGACATCCACCTTACTACAACATCCTTTCATAAGAGGCTACATGACTCCAGTTCCCTCAGCTGTTCCTCAGAAGACTTGTCCTCTAGACATTTCACCAGCTTCATTGCCCTTCTTTGGTTATGCTCTAGCACCTCAATGTCCTTCTTGCAGTGAGGGGCCCAAAAGTGAGCACAGTATTTGAGGTGAGGCCTCACCAGTGCTGAGTACAGGAGGGAACAATCCCTTTCCTAGTCCTGCTGGACACTCTATTTCTGAGCTTTGTGCTGTCTCAATTCCACTGTCACTAAACCTGGTATGTTTGAATGTGCTTTTTTTCAGCTCCTATGGCCCAAAAATGGACATAACCTAATAAAACCTGGACCTAGGAAACACAATATGCTCTGATTTTTTACATAAATCTGGTACACAGTTCAGGTCCTGTGTTGGTATTCTGGATTCCCCCATCTAAAAAAGATGTCTCTTCCCAAGAAACAGTACTTTGCCAATTAAAGATAAGAACAGGCTACTCTGCATCCCACCAGAAATAGCAGGCTGCCTGCTCCAGGCTCCAATTGAAATTCCATCTGTTTGTGATAGCATCCTTAGCAACCAAAAAATCTCACAAGACAATTCATGTAGGTGAGGTGTATCCAAGCAGCCAACATTTCAAATGTAAGCTTTTATCAAAAGCTAATTTCTTACAAAAAACTAGAATTTATTTAAAATCCTTATCCAAGATATCTTTCTTGCTCACAGATTTAGCATATCAATGTTCCTGGGAAGTCATAATCATTGCTTTCGTTCCATAGATTTCCTTGCCCTCTAACAACTCAGATTGTGTGTTGTCTCAACTATCGCCTTCAAGTCAGCTCTGACAGCTGAGTCAGACCAGAAGAATGGTTGAATTAAAAAGCCTGACAATCCTCTACCCCTTATTCAGCCAATAACCTCATTTGCTCATTGATTGAAAATTAAAGATGCTAGAAGTGGTTTTATTATTTTTGTTGGTGGTGATTTACAACTCTGCAGATTTTGTGTAAACTTCTGTATTTATAGCTCTGCTGATTTTGTGCAAACGTCTGTATTACTCATTCAGGGCCAAATTACTGCAGAGGGAAAACAGGAAAGCCCATCATAAATTACAGTAAAAATGTTAAAGAGGAACCAGTTTCAAGAAGGCAGGTGAATCTGACTGGTGTTCACAGCTCAGCTGAAGGTTTACTCTGGAAATTCCCAGTGTCGTACTGTTCCTTTTTGAAGAAACATGAAGAAAAATGTTTGCAGGATGCCACTTCTCCAGCAGTAGGAATATATCAGTGGCTTCACTGCCTCCAGGGATGCACTACACTTTCACTGTGGGGTGAAAATTATCATGTCAGTCCCCAACTCTGCTAAAGCTGGAGCTAGGGCTTGTGTTAGCCTCATTGTGTGTTCTGATGAGAGCTAAAATGTTTTCAGCGGTTCAAAATTCATATTTTTGCTCTCCTAATTATCCCTTAGCTTAGCTTCTGATATTCAAAAATTATCCTCTAATTCTCTCACTTTAAACAGATGGTTTATATTTTTTTAAATTCTTGATTATACTCATTTTCATATCCCCACTTAAACATAGTTAGCATTTGCTGACCTCTATCCCCTGTTAAAACTGTGATGAATCAAGTGAAGTCACTCCAGCTGTTCACTAAATATTTTCCACATTTCTAGAGTGGATTATTCATTCAATAGGGGATTGCAACTCCAGTATCTGAAAGATTCATTTTTTAAAGGCTCTTCACATTTAACCATCCGTGCTTTTGACATCTAAAATGTTGTAATGGCAAGATCTGAGGTACTTCTAACTATCAAACCATTTCACAAACACTTACTTTCTCAAGGTGGAGCCCAGAGTGGGCTGTGCTCTTACAGGCTACTCTGCAAATTGTGAAGGACTCCTGAACTATATCTCGTCACCTCATGTCTGCTCCTCTTGTAAAAGATGGAGAATTAAAATACCTTGATCCAACCTTCTGAGAAGCTTAAATTTGAATAAGCAAAATATTACATGATTCACCATCTCCACTTGCTCTGGATGGTTATAGCAGCAGTCTGACCTTTGGTAATGCCCATTATCCCTGAATCATACACAAACTTTTGATGCTTATTCAAAAAATATTATCAGTCCTCTCTGAGAAGCACCGTCTTTTACTTAGAAGGTATATAATTAAGTGTAGGATTCAAACTAGTGCTTTAAATCATCCCCAAAAAAACCTGATATTATACACTGTTAATTACTTTTCCAAGTAAAATCTTTCTTCTAGTTTCCAAAGTATTAATTCTTTACCTGCACAATCAGAGTTATAAATGTGCATTTGAGGCTTGCAGATCAAAGTGTATTTAAGTTATCAGGGTCCACATAGTCTTTCTTTACATCCTTTTTTTGATAGTAAAGATGGCATTAGAATATCGATATTAAGGAAGAAGCCATCAAGTACTAGGAAACACAAAAATACAACCACCACAAATCTGTGTTTAACATTAGCTCACTCTCAGACAGACAAATACGTTCTTCCCTCCAAGGGACACAAGAGCAGTATATTAAAACAAAAACCCTGCATAAACACAGAGGGCATTTCTTTGGAGCACTGAATGGAAGTGAACTGACAGAATGAAAAGACAAAATACACACAGGCACCCCAACTTTTTATACTGTACTAATTGGCTGTCTAAGGGCCCAGAGGAACTCCTCAGATGCTGTGTGCTTGCTGCCTCTCTGGCTACTGTTCCCGGGGGTTACCAGTGTGTGAGTACGGGGGAGGCAGGGGTCTGGGGAAGCATTTTTTGAGAAAAGAGCAGGTGCTTACAGGAACAGCCCCCAGTTGCAGGACAGTAACAAAAGAGCAGCCATAGGGTGGATGCAAAACTGGCCAGAAAGCTGTGCTAAGAAATTAGTTATCAATGGTCCACCTTCAAATTAAAAGGATGTATTGAGAGGGGTTTCCCAGGAGTCCGTCCGGTGTCTGGCACTATTCAATATTTGCATTATCAGCTTGGATGATGGAATAGAGAGTGTACTTTGTAAATTTACATCTGACTCTAAACCAGGAGGAGCTGGAAGTGATTTGAAGGACAGGAGTCTGCGCTTGAATGAGCTTTGAGAAACTGGAATAGTCTGAAAAACATTGGATGAACAGTTCTACATTCATTTTTGCATTTCAGCTGCATAAATACAGAACGGGAAATGACTAAACACTGAACAGCTTTGCAAGATCTGGAGTTATCACAAGCTGAATGTCAGCCAAAAATCATCATGTGGAAGCAAAAAAAAAAATAAAATCCCAACATGTTGGAATGTGTAAACAGGAGGGTCATCTGTAAGATACACAAGTAATCCTTCTGCCTGCCTTGAGACTGTTAAAGCCTCAGCTAAAGTGCCAAGTCTAGTTACAGGAACTGTTTTTCACCAAAGTTGGAAAGAATCTAGAGGGAAGATGAGTCCTGACCAGGGGCATAGAAAAGGAGTAGTTTGAAGAACTGCAGTGGCCAGAAAAGGATACTGAGGGCACTAACCAGCTGTAAGGATAAGGATAGGTCAATAACTGGGGTAGCAGGCAGGTCTCTGTTCAGATGATAGTTGCTATCTCCTTGACATATATGATAGATATATCTTAAGGCAACTCTTTTCACACCACATGTTTGTCCTGTAGTCACTATGGCTCACTCACATGTAAAAGGCTCTAAAAAGTCACTGATATACTGTAGAATCATAGAATCGTTAAGGTTAGAAAAGACTTCCAAAAGCATCAACTCCAACTGTCTATCCAACTTTATCACGACCACTAGAGCATGTCCTGAGGTACCACATCTACATGTTTTTTGAACACATCCAGAGGCAGTAACTCCACCACCTCCCTGGGTAGTCTGTTCCAGTGCCTCATCACTCTTTCAGTATAGAAATTTTTCCTAATGTTCAATCTAAAACTGCCCTGGTGTAACTTCAGCCCATTTCTTTGCCAGTGCTGACCCGAGAAGGGGCTCCCCAGGGGACACTCTGGGTGGCTCACTTGCTCAGTGCTCCCAAAGGGTTCACTTTATGGGTTGTGGTACTGGGGACTGTCCATTGGTGTGTTAACGCTCCATTCCGAGCTGCCGCCAGCACTGCTGCTCTGCCCTGGCCTCCTCAGCAGCCGCCCACCAGCTGTCGTCTCTCCTGGCTTCAAAAAGCCACAGAAGGTGCCCCTTGGCAGCCCTTCTCGTCATGATTCCCTTCCCCTATCTTTGTATACAAACTTTAGCACTCCTTGTTTCACTTCAGGAAAAAGCACTGGCTAGAAAACCAAACATTACTTGTAGGACATGGATCACAATTTCATCTTGTAATTATTTTACACTTGGTTCCCTTATTCTTTCACAGACCTCTATCACATTAACCTCTTCCATTACTTTATTTTTATGCTTGCATACCACAAGCTCCCCTTCCTCCTTCGGTTTCTAAGATTCATATTAATATATCAACTCATTTCTGTTGCTTTTTTCCTGTGGACTCAGGCATCATTTTAAAGTCTCCTACCTCCAGGAGCTGGTGCCCCACTCAGCAGCAATATATCATTTCCTTCACTGTAAAGAGTAAGAGAGAAGGAATCTCTCATTTCTCTAATCCGATTTATTAAATTGAAGTCATCACACCATGATCTTATCCTAAACACTTCACTGTGTTTGGATGCTTTTATCTTACTGTTGACACATATAGATGACAGCACTTTCATATGCTTTCAGGACCCAGAGCTAACCATTCACAGTCCTGTCCTTCCTCTGGGGTAGTCCCTCAAGGCCAGGAACTCTATGCCCTGTGCAAGTACCTCAATTGCTGGTACATACTCTCTCATGTTTTATCTTGAGAACTCTAGTTAATAATTTGCATACAGGAGGATATATGGTAGTGGAAACATGCTCTGCTGGGATTTCCTTTGTATTTGGCATGGCATCAGAGATGCACAGAGCAATGAAAAATAAAATGTCTTTCCATGTCTTCTTGGCATAAACTGTTTCACCACAGGCTACCATTCCCATAGTTCTCAAGGCACAACAGAGGTGAACACCTTTCTACCCCTCTCTCAAGCTTCACACAAACACTAGGCTGCCAACATTCACTCCAAAGGACATGCAGGATCCTGCTTTCTCTCTTGGCTCTCTAGGCATTAGTATCAAGCAGTCACGAGGAAGGAAAGAGACTGGGGACCATAACAATTCAGCAGACATTACTAAGTCAATGTATGTCTCAGCACTCCATCTCCTCTATTTTCCTAAGCATGCCTTAGACTTCACTCTGTCTCTGAAGTGCTCTTAAGCCTTCTGTCTTCATGGGACCTGAACATCACTTTCATCAGGTGTTCAAAGAACATCAGCAATTGATTAGTTGCTTTGCTATAGATGTCTTTATTGGACTATTTTTCCTTGTCTGCCCATTCAAGTTTCTTTCAGGAATACCCGTTCCTGAATTAATGTAATTTAAGTAACACCTGCCCTTGAAGAAGTCAGTATAACACTGTAAGAATATCCCCTGAACAATGCACTTAGCTAGTTTGCCCTATATATTTGGTGCAGTACTAGGGAGAGGTTAGTAACAGACTACCTATGAACAGGGTGGTGCCAGATGGGAAAAAAAGCATTTTGTGAGTCTAGAGATTTAGTGATGGCTCTTGAGGTGACAGGAGGGCCAAAACAAATGCTTGCCCAGTTTGCTGCTTCTTGGCCTTAGGACCCAGAATCTGGTAACCCCAGGCAGAAATCTGAGTACCCTGAGGTTTGTAGCAGTACCTTGTTATGCACATATGCACATGCTGTGCAGCCTCCAGCTATGCTGCTCTGTAGCCTCCAGCCACCTTCCACCCTTGTAGTAAAAGTTCTGGGTAGAAGAGATTGTCTGAGCCACATCCTTTCATGGCTCCACTGTTTCTTTCTAAAAACAATCCAATATTTTGTCTTCTTACTGTAAAGTTCATGCTCTGCATAGGGGCATTTTACAATCAGCATTGCCAAGGGCACCCCGATAGGTACAGCTCCATCAGGACTACAATACATTTATTGTGAACATATGGAAATTAAATTTTTTAATGAAGCCCCTGAAAAATGATACTGAAATCTTTCATAAGAGAACTACATGGCTTTTATTTTTTTTTTAACTTTAATTTTCATGGAACACTCTAAAATTAGTGGTCTGTGAATACAACCCTCTCTTCAGAAACTGTATATTATTTCAATGTAAGGTATTAAAATAAACAGAAAAACCTTGTAGAAATGGAAGTGCTGTAGTTCATTGGTTAAGAGAGCATCTATTTTGTGAAAGTTCAAAATTCAGCCTTATTTTGCATTTCAGTTCCTGCATATTTATACTTCAGACAGTAGTACATCACTAAATAGACCATTTTTAACTTTATACATTTTTAAATGATGGGTCTACAACATCTTAACACTGCTGTATAATAAACACTTTTTGTAAGAAGTTCATCTCACTGGTTCAAATGGAGTGGCATTGTCTGCAAAGTCTCATTTCAAAATTATTGCACTTTTATCTTTTTCGTCATGCCACGAGATGTGAAGTCCAAAATATTTACCTTTTTGATTGTCAGTCTTTCCTTCATAGCGATGTCTGAGTGAAGACAAAATAGACAACTTGTTTTGTTGAATCAATAGAGGCATATTATCACAGCAAGATTATAATTCAGGTGTACAATACCTGCATTTTACAGAGCACAAAAATGAAACTGCCATGTGCTGTGTGTCACAGCAGGTAACTAATATCAACAAAGTACCAGAGACTATGTTCAAATAACATTGTACGGGTCTAACTTCAATCCACAAAAGCAAGGCAATTTAAAGTTAAGGCTTAAACTCTATCCATAATCCACTCTCTTTAGGAATTACATTATGAATGCAGCTGAACTCTCAAATCTGTGCAGCTACATGTTGCCACACAGATGGTGAGAGAAAGCAAAGCCGCAGTTATATGCAGATTCCTACTTATTGTTTTATATCTGGTCGAGATGCCAACCACTGGCATTTGCTTACTCGAGCCCAAAATCTGGGACTTTGGGGACAGGCTGTGATAATTGCAAAAGGTGTTTGGGATGAGTGGGGTTTAGATGACTGCATGTTTCTCTTTGCTCTTTGGGGAATATTTGAGTTTTGTGATAGCAGAGTTGGGGAAACAACTATTTTGTGAACTTCCTGTGGCAATACACCAGCGAGGCTGGTGTTGGTTCTGCATCATTTTGAGTTGTAGTTACCAGGAGCCTGAAAAAGTCCCCAATGAAATCCAGATAAAATGGCATCAGCAATACTCAGTATTAAGAACTTCTTACTTCAGCTTGTCATTATAGGCAAACAAGAATGTGGTGTAGGAAGCAAAATAATCTGTTGCCAGGTGAACATGCAGAGGGAAACATAACTACCTCCAGGTTTCAATTATTTCAAAGCCCTGATTAATTTAACTAGCAGTAAAAAGTGAACCAGTATGGCTAGCCTGTAAGTGCAGAATGCATCAGACTGAAAAGCTTCCTAATCACCATTATAGTAATCTCAAGTGTTAAGACATCTTCATTTTTTTTTTACATAAAAGGGACCTGATGCTACAGTAACACAGCTCCTCAAGCCAGGTGAAGCTTTGTCCTCAACCTATATGGCAGCTGATGCTGCAGGAGATTTGTCTGGTGGTTCCTGAGGAAAAACCTAAAAAATGCACATCTTGAACACACAGATTCATGGAAGCTGAGATGTGGCCATCTGCACCTAGGGCCAGGTCCCAGTATCATTTTTGATCCAGTAGTGCTTGATGTTTCTAATAGTATTGCTTTTGAAGCAAGCTGCTAGGCCAGACAGGACCTGCCCTCTTCTGACATCTTTCTTCATAGTTGGCCCAAAATAGTGTTTTTCCTGCATCATGTTTCTTCTCTTTTGTGTTTCTGTGCTCCATAAGGAATACCCAGGTTCATAGGCTGGAATCTGTCATAACGTCAAGGGCTTATACAAATCCAACAAAGAAATGATGAAGGGAGTTGTAACTTTTGCCAGTTGCACCAGCCCACAGTGTTCTGCACTTGAGCCTGAGCAGTTTCCTTCTCCAGTGAAAGCAGTGGGTCCTGAGATTTGAGAGAGGCTTTATCACATCAAAATGAAGTGAGGAGGTTTATTTGCTTTTTCTACTGAAAAAAAAAAAGACTAAAAATTGCACCTTTTGCAGTCCTGTATTTACAGGGCAAGGCTATGTGGTTGAGAACAAACTCAGGCAAGACCATTCACTGCAGCACTTCTGTCTTCATATAACCCAGGTATGAACTCAGCAGTATCCAACAATCCAGCATCCCATCTCCAGGGCTGGATGCATACCTCATTTCTGGGGAGCACTCATAAAAAGGTATTGCCTGACTGAGGGGTCAGAAAAAATGGCATAACCTTTAGTCCAGTGCTGGCCTCCGTCTTCTTGCTTCCCAGGAGAGAAGATACTGGGGAGCCATTTGCACAGCTCTATTCTGTTGCCCAAGAAGCAGCCCACGACTGACAGCCTGGCTATTGCTAAAATAAATGGAGCTGTGATCTGAGCTGGGGCACGAGATATTACTGCAGAACAAATAAAAACAGAGCTAGAACTCCATACTGCAGAGGTATTCATCCTTTGTATTCCCTCAAAGAACAAGCCTAATCTACTAACCCAAGTAGATTAGTAAACAGTACATTCAGCTTTCAGAGACCTTCAGCATGTCTGCAGGGCTTGTGATGCACAATAATATAAGTAAAGGAAATAAATGGAAATTTTGGTAAAAAAAAAAGAAAAGAAAAGAAACAAGTTTTATAGCTGCTTGCTTTCTTACTGTTGTGAGGAAGATCAGAGAAGACTCTTTTGTGTCAGTTTTATTTTGAACCCATTTTGCTACTGAATATGGGAAGAGATTAGTTCGCTGCTAATTGTGCTGTTGGTTTTGTGATTCTATGAAAACCCCCTAAAAGTCTGCATGCAAAACCAATGAGGTAGAACATGTTTGACAAGTTAGTTCCTACATGACCAATGTAGCAGGAAAAGATTTTAAAATCATTGCCTCTCTTCAATAACAATAGTACATACAAGTGTTTACAAGAGGATTAAAAGCTGCTTTAGCGAGTTGTATTAAAAGATTCCTTTATCAGACAAGTTTTATCGAAAAACCTGTTGGAGCACTATGCAGCTAATCAGATGCAAACAGAAGCGGGTTATGTTACTGACTTTATTTTACTCCTTTTAAAAGGATGCACGATGTATCTGTAAAATATACACCATGCCTACAATAAGCCATACCTATTAACAGCCTGCCCAATTACAACAACGGCAAAAAAAAAAGCTCCACAAGCAACGACCCCTAGCACCTGGTAATTAAAATTGCTAATCACCAGCAATTATCTGGCACAGCTTTATAGCCAGGCGAAACAGTTTGACCCTTTGCCCACTGAAAGAAGAATGTTTGCTGTCTATTGATAAGTGCTTAGGCAAAGCTGTGTTCGGCTCACATCCATTAAGTGACGACTAATAGGAAGTCAACAAAAGAGCTCTGACGTCTGTAGTGGGCACTTCTAGCGGGCCAGGTTTGGGAGCACAGGTGTCTGGTGGGCTCCTGCCAAAAACCAGGGCACAGGGACTTTTTCTTAAAAAGCAGCCTTGAACTGCCCGTGTTTCCTGACTGGCTCCTCTGCAACCAACGAGTAAATGTAGTAAGTTTCTAGGACAAAGACTAAAATAATTACTCTTGGGATTTATGGTTTGTTTTCACTGTCCACACATATTCAAACACAGAGAGGTAAGAACCCCTGTAGACTCGGTAATTTAGGTAAAGATTAATTTTGGTATATTTCTTACTAAGTGTTGAGTTAAAGATATATAAAAATGTCTCTCTAGTGTGATCTTTAAGTCTGAGATGGAGAGTGAGATAATAAAGATTTATTTTTTTTTCCATAGGACATTACTATGCTCAAAGCTATAAAATACCCTTCCATTGTTATAACTCCAGGAAGCTGCTGCTAGAGATTATTTGAACTGCAATAAACAACTCCATTAAAGCTTCTGAGCTCACTAATAACTCTTATAAGGTCTTAGATATAAAAGATCTGGATTTTTTTATTATTATTATTAATATTTTGTAAAAGAGAGAAGGAAAGAGAGAGTCTGGCAAAAATATTGCAAGCTTTTCATAATGAACTGACCTACAAAACCTATAGGACAAAGCATTGTTTAATCATTCAGGAATGCAAATTGCTCCAAGAACAGGCATCAGTAGAGATTATGTAGCAAGGAGCTGCTGGCATCCAGAACCAAACCTCTGTAGCCTCATCCTTTCATTTAGAAAGGGTTGTGGGGGAACTTGGCAAGTTGGTGTTTCAGTGTGAAAGGACAAAGGACCAATCCCAAGGTGCATATTTACAGGTGCAAACCATTTGGGGGCATTCTGACTTGTATGCATCACCCCTTTTCCTGTGTAAGATCTCAAAGCCCCCCCATGCACATTTCTTGTATTGTAAAATGTAAAATATGAACAGTTTTATAAACGGGGAACAACGCTATTGGTGCAATATTTTGCAATATCTGCTAATCTAAAATCATTCATGAATTAATTTGAAGTATTCTCATCTTTCTTAACTCTCTTTAAGTCCACCTTTCAAGCTGCTTCAAGTTATTTGGGTTAGATAGTTTGAAAAATGACATTATTATCCCATTATTGTGCTGTGAATAGAACAGCCACAACTTGCATCTCTGCACCATTTGCATTGATAAAGTCTGTATCTGGACTGGACACTTCTTGACTGCAGACAGCATCTTGCAGAACATGGTGTAGATCCTGTTGAGTCCATACATAAAATTCCTATTGCTAGAGAAGGACCAGTGTTGTGATGGGCACATACATCTCACTTCGATATGGAATAAAAGTGCAGCTAGAGTTTACATCCTGACCTCAGAGCCTGGAAAGACTTCTGTGTCAATAATGTACATTAAAAAAAAAAAAAAAAAAATATTAAAAACATTAATAGATTAAAAAAACCCTCAATACCTCTGTATTCCACACAGATTTTTCCACTTTTAGAAAACAAAAGTTGAAATTTAATGTCCTGCTTGAATTTTGGCATATGCATGTTTATACTCTGTTAAATTCCAATTCTTACTCAGCAGTTTTAGCACAGGATTGTTGTCTGCTGTTGTTTATAAGTCTTGCCAGTGTGAAAGAGATGGATTTCTCTTTGACAAATCTTTACTGAAATCAGAAAAAAAAAAAAAAGAAGTTGCCAGATATATATCTACTTACTTACATGCCTGGGCTTTAAAGTGCAAACCAAGATGAAACAATGGATTATAAATTCTGGCATTACTTGACATTCAAATTCTTCTGCCTGCATGTCTAATTCAGTACTGATCCACAGCAAAGACCATGCTCACAGAGATGTGTAGTCTATCCATCACAGAGGAAATTACACTGAATGACTCTTCCCTGGATTGGCTGAGGTATTGAAAAATCTGAGGAAGAAGAGGAGGAGTAGATTTTCTGACACTAATTGCTATTTGGAGTCCATGAAATACCAATGGATTTCAAAAGATTCTGTTCAAATTGGGACATGGTTATGTGGCCACCCAGGTTATGAAAACAATTATTATTAAATATTTGTCTACCAATATTTACATTGAAGAGTGCTTTTTAGTGACATTGTCCAAATCACAAAGTGATTAAATGGACATTCAGCTGGGTGTTATTTTGTTCCATTTTTGAGAGGGTGAGCTTTTGAGCATGGTGATAGGGTGGGTGAATTAATTAAGGGAACAAGAAATTAATCTCACCTTTGAAAACTGTGAGGTCAAAACAAACTAGAAGGCGGGGACAGGGAGGTAATATGTGGCTTGTGTTACCAATCATTCCATTCCATATCATGTATAATACATGTCTAACATAGAATGGGTGTACAGAGTTCACCAAATTGCTGCTGCACAATAGTTTTCTCTTTTCTCTTTGTTAAATTCCAAAACAAAACTTGCTTGCCCATTTCTCCTTCAGGTGAAAGCCTGGCTGTGCCCCACAGGTCAATGAATCTGCTCTGGGCTTCCTTGGAAGAGAGCTCCAGAGTCAAGAGTCCTCCACTGAAAACTTCTCACTAGTGACTGCTAGACAATTAAACTGGGGGGCTTCCTGCTCAAGTGCCTGTTAACCTCTTCTGTCCTGGGGAGGAAGAAGAAATGACAGAGGTAGACTTCAAGCCGTTCAACTGCTGAGCTCCATTAGGAGTGCTGGTGAGCTGTACTAGTACAGACAGTCTTGGGGAGTATTCTGTCACAGGATGGCATATGTCAGATGACATACCTGCTAGTGCCTTTCCTGACAGCATGCCAGCTCCAATGATACATCTAGGAAGAGGAAATACACCACTCTAGAAATCTTCCTCACTCAAGATGGATATAGGGCAATGAACACATTCCTATACTGCCAATGCTTGGTGGAAAGAAAGGCAAATGATCATCAATAAATGAAATATCTCTTCTCCCAAGATATTTATGTTCCTGCACATTCCTTCTTCAGCATCAGCTCTGTCTCACCCAGATTATAAAACTCAGTTAATTTGTTTATACCTCCCTCTCAAGTTCAGCCAGGCTTTTGATGGGCAACAATGCTGTTTCTCCTGGACTAGACAAACTGCTGCTAAGCAGCACAATGTTATCATGGTGGCTTAAATAGTTTACTCTCCTCTCCTACCAAAAGCAGGTCACAGGAAATATCAGAATAAAGATAAAATATTTTGTGAAAAAAAAAAAAGGTGTTTCACCTAAAGAAGAATGGCACATTTTACTGGCAGGAGGCAGAGGACTGTGACTGTTAAGCAACTGAGGAATTGATGTATCAGATCAGGATAGTTAACCACAGATGATTAGAAATGTTGATATTGGACCCTCTAAATCTGAAGAAAAACTAAACTAGGCTCTTCAGACCAGTATTACAAATGCAAAAATGTATTATCAATGTGTCAGGCTTGGCTGCAACATTGTCCCAGTGCACTTTTAGAAGGTGGAAAAGAGCTCCATTAAATAAGAAGCTTAGCTTTTTAAAATTAATTCTTCCAAGCATAGATTATTTCTGCACAATGAGAAAAAGATTCGGCCACTGGAGATGATCCTGCAGTGGAATACCACAACACACTCTATTTCAGAGCATTAGGATAAGGAGATCCCAGGTCACTGGCTGACAACTTGACTAAGTTTCTTCAGAGAGCTTATATGGAACATTGTTATTGAGATGTAGTGTCCTTGCTGAGGGACACCATGAAGGTGATCTGGGAAGCAGCAGAAAAGACTGCAGGAGATACTAAGGAAAGCAAACAAACAAAAAAAGACAAGTGTGGGAATAAGTAAAATAAAAAAATAAAAAAATAATAGGTTGTAGAATGGGAAAGACAGCCAAGAAGAAATGTTAATAAAAGATATTGGATGAAAGCCCAGAATAGCACAACAAATGCAAACAACTAGCAAATGTACACATAACAAGGTGAAAATCAGAGTTCATCCTCCCCCTGCATGCAGAATCAAGCAAGTAGAGCTACGGGCAATTTTAGAGAATGGCAGCTCTGAAGCAATCTGAGTATAAACATTATTTTCAGGCCAAAAGACAGAGACACCCCCATGCCACCTGTGAAATACTGAGAGATGATGTACAAAATGATGACACAATTAAAACATTCCATGTGCCATTTTTTAAGATTCCTCAACATGATGTGTAATAAAATTATCAAAAACAGTTATCTCAGTTGTCTGTACAATGCCCATTCTCTAACAAGTTTAATAAAGATGTAAGGGCCTTTTACCTAACATCACCAAATGAGTACAAAACCAAGTTTCAGATGTTTTTATGTACCTAATGAAAATTATTAAATCACAGTTACTATGTACACATTGAAATCTCTATTTTTCTATTCACTGAATATTTGAATTATTTCAGATTTACTTGAGAATTTTAAATAATAAACATTACTGTTTCTATTTCCTCAAAAAATATTTGTGAAATCTTTAATAAAATTCTTCACATGCAGTAGTCAAGGTTTGGTCATAATGTTATAGGTATTTCCTGGCTTGATGAGCAGCATCACTTCAGCAACTGGGAGAGATTTAACAAGCCTCTGAAAAGTGGGTGTATTTATACAGGTTTTAAAGTTTCTCATAATTGCAATCCTTCTTCTCCAAGACTAAACATTGGTTTTGATAGTTTGTATGTTTAAGAATAAGGAGATGATGCAGTCAGTGGTCAAGTGTATTAGCTAAATGATAGTTTTAAAGTAAGTTTTCGCATTCAGAAAAAAAAAAAAAAGAAAAAAAGAAGCAGCTGATTCAGACCAACTTGAAAAGGATTCGTTATCCTTTTATTTCTTCTGTCAGAGTTCAGACTGGGGTTTGGAAAGCAGCTTCCCCTTGTGAACCCAGAAATACCTCTCTTTAGAAAAAGTTCCACCTCCAGGACAAATACATGAACAGAAAGTATTATTTTTATTCTCAAGTATTAGGATGGACATGCTTAGAATTCTTAAAAAGTAATTTCATCAAGTACTTCAAGATACTTAACTTTTAAGTAAGCACACATATACAAAGACAGATGTTCACATGGAATTGGAGGTGGAATAGCTTTAGGTGAAAATATGGGGTTTTCTTTCCACAGTATAAACTACTTCCAGCTAACAAGAACAATGTTGACCTCCACTTTGCACATAGGAAGTGAAACACATTTAAAAATTAACAAAAGTATTATTATACTGAACTGCACAATTGGAAGCTCACCTTCTGTATGCAGCAGTTCTCCAAGAACTGGTATAGTTTCAAGTATGTCATAACAATGACAGGCGTGATATATATATAGAGAGAGAGAGAGAGAGAGAAAGATAAAGATATAGATTAGATATAGGTAGAGATGGAGATATAGATAGCTATAGATGATTAAAGATAGATGGATATAGATATAGATAGATGTAGAATGTGCCTGGGTTTTAGGCTCAGCAAAGAAGATGGGAGATGAAGGCTCAGAGGCCTTTCAAACCACTTTTTTCTGAAGGAAGTGAAGCTCAGAGTTTATAGAGAGGCTTTAAGAACTTTCCGAACAGGTCTTTCAGCAATTTAAGGTAATATAATGTTCACCATAAAGAAGTTATAAGAGTGCTTTGCTTTTACACAACTTTAAAATCCACAATGTGAAGATATTTTAGATTACTACAATGCCTTTACTATACTGTTACCCACATTTTGGAAGTGCTCTAATGGCAGCTTTCAGAGGACTACGTGAATCAGTCCTGCTGGTGTAAAACCAACTCTCTGAGGATTTAGCAAGCAGTGTATGGGGGCTTAAAGGAAAAGCACTCCTTTTTACAAAAGGAGACCATGTGTGGGTGTCTAAAAACCAAAAGGACTCTTGAAAAACGCTGGGAACAGACATTAACTGATTAGATTTTCATACTGCATTAAATTATTAGCCAGGCATGAATGATCATGTTCAGGAGAAAAAATTATGAGGATAAGAAGGTTGTTGGTCTCTTTAAACAAAGTATTACAGAAAGTTAATACCAAACAGAGCAGATTTCACATGACTGGAAAAAATATAGTTGTGAAGGAAGAAGTGTTTCTTGGTAAAATGGTTGCCATGACCTGCTCAATTCTACAGCTTTGTGGAAATGACTTAAATCTATGCTATTTAGATATTAGGCACTGCTGGAAGAAAATAAAAACAATGCAAGTTTTAACATTCTTCTTTCCAGAAACATTAAGGTTAGATTTGGCCTATAAAACATTATTTCAGATTTTGCAAAGTAGGTAATTAAATGTTTACAAATGCACTGCCCTTGTGGCAGCAACAGCAAGATTCCCTTTCAAATTATACTTGTGAATAAGAACAAAATATATTGAACCTTCAGTACTAATATGAAAAAAAGTTGTACTGATTCAGTCTTTATATCAAAGTATCCACAATCAAAAATAAGGCACATCATAGAAAAAAATTATCCTAATGAGGTTAACACATTTATACTGAACACGTTTATTGTGAACAAGTCAATATCTTAATTTCTTCTCAGTTGAAAGTATTCATAATCTTCCCTTTACCACAGTCATCTCCAGAGGGTTAAACAGCCTGTTTGCCCTCACCACATAGGAAATACTTAGGCCTCTGTGAGCACCACTGCCACTAAATCTGAAATCAAATCAGATCACATAAGACACATCTCATTTTGTTTCATAAAAAATGGAGAAGCCGTCACTCTTCTCCTTTTTAAAAATGTAAGAGGTAGTTGTTCTACAACATGAATGATGTCCTTGAATTTCTTTCTTGGCAATGAGAAAGCAAATCCATGTGTGACACGAGCTGTAAACTCGTGTCTCTCTGTAATCTAACCTAGGTCACTAGCATGTCTCTGTATCCTGCTGGCTATGGCACAGAGTGTAAAACAGTATATTAAAAGAACAGCATTTTGACTTGTATTTCAAAGACTGTAACAGGACGTCAAGGAGCCAAATAACAAAATATAGTTCCAGATTCATCTGCTATGGTTATTGAATATAACTGGGACAGAAAGTAAAAAAAATTTCTCCTTCTCTGATTTTTATGCAGTCAGATCTGTAATTCCTACTGATATTTCATTCTGACAGGGTTTGAAGGTTTTAGAGTGGTTTTTTTAGGTGGGTTTGGTCTTTTCTTCATTCTGACAAAATATGTTTTCAAATCACATTTATGTCTGCAACACACCAGACCAGAAATGGTCTCAGGAAGGAATGGAAGTCAATTTATAGAGGTGTGACTTACAATGATGTGATTTCTCTGCTGGACTGTAAAAGACTATGAAAAGTCCTGGCCATTCTTTGCATGTTGCCTAGTGTTGGCATAAGGTCCTTGTATGGAGGACTACAGTGAGGACTGTTGCTAGTTGTGACTACTGCAGATGTGGTCCACCATGACCACCATTTCAGTGGTGATATTACTCAGGTTAAAACTCACTGATAATCATTCTTTAGTTTCTCCAGACAGCACACACTTCTGGACAGATATCTATAGGAAGAATTCCCTTTTTTTTTTTGTTAGCTCTTTTGTTTTGCTTTTTTTTTTTCTATCTATCTACTTTTAAGATCCCCTTATGGCTATAATTATTTGTTACATGTATTACTATAGGCTTCATAATTGTTCACTGATTGTCTACCAGGAGTTCTGGTAGATGAATCAGATCCTCAGTGTCCCTATCTGAGAAAGCTGAATTACACTGACATTTCCACTGAGTGTTTCAACTAGACACATATTACCATAAGGGAGGCCCACATGTGGAACCTACACATACATATCTAAGTACAAGTACCCTGTTCCAGAGCTAAGCTCTATCCTGTAAGTCTAGTAGACTTGGAAGTGGCTGAGGAGAGGGTGGTGGTTTCTACATCACTTAGGAGATGGTGGTTTCTGTATACCAGCAGAATAATCATTTTAGGGATCTTTGTAGGCAGAACAGAAGAGTCTCAAGAAGAGATGAACTGACGATTTTTAGGAGAAGCTTTCTTCCAAAATGGAGAGAGCACGAAGATGTTTGTTTGTATGTTGAGTAAACAGGTGATGAAGGTAAGAGTTTTCTTAGCACTACCAAATGAAGTGGGAAACAGCCATAGATGAAGGTATAAGTCAGTGGAGGGACATCATGGTCCAAGAGACTAGCTTTTCAGCAGGCAACACACTACCCTTTGGGATTCTTGACTTCCACAGAAGGGAAAGAACTCACCTGTTGA
>JANHGL010001159.1:109343-130973 GCA_024611195.1 Ceyx melanurus
GACTAGCTTTTCAGCAGGCAACACACTACCCTTTGGGATTCTTGACTTCCACAGAAGGGAAAGAACTCACCTGTTGATACCAAGACAGGCTGTGAGGCTGAGGATGGGAATGACATGTAGAGACATACAGAGAATGTCAATCTAGAGAGCACTGGAGGCCTCTGAAGGAAATACAGGAAAGGTCAGTAGAGAATCACAGTCACCAGCCTTCCCTGGAGCCCCCTGGAATTACAAAACATGCAGCTGGGGCCACAGAAGCACCCAGGCTCTCAGATCACAGCAGAGAAAGTTGCAGCTGGGGTCAAAAACCAAATGTAAAGCCTCCACCCCCTGTGAACTTTAGAGGTATTTTTAAGGGCTTTTTGGGAAAGATCATCTTTAAAGCATCCCAGTTCAGTCAATGGCATCGTGATGGGAATGTACACATCCATGTATCCGTGTACAAACATGCTCCATAGGGATCAGCTCAGACACAGGATCAATAACCACCCAGCAGCCTCAGATAGGGGAGCTGAAGGTCATCTCACAGCTCAGGAGAGGCTTACCTCTCCCCAAGCAGTACCTTGCTGGCATTGAGATACTGGCACATAGCAGCAGTGCCACTGGAAGCTGCTCTTGGCAGATGAGAAGGGAGCAATGCAGAGCTGCCATGGGGTCTCCCAGAGGACAGTAGAAGGTGGGTGTTGGGGGACTGATGAGCTGCCACAAAAGCTCCCCTGGGAAGTGTTGTAGCTGTCAGTCATGCTTCATACACGGAGCTGGACCAGGGGTGAGGATGCCATGCATGCCAAGGACAGCTTGAGGAATTTTCTGATTCTGGAACTTTAGGGATGGAGGACAGCACTTGTCTCAGGTTTTAAGAGAACCCCTTAGTTACTTAAATAAAAGTAGCAAAGTCTTGCAAGATGACTCTGCGTAGAGTCATCCATAATCAGCTCTGTTCTGCATTCACAGCAGCTTCAGGGACACTGAGGCTTATTTCAGCATGATGCATAATCCCAAAGTGCAGTTCCTTGTCTCATTCCCTGATTATGCACCACCATGCGTTTCTTCTTAATTTGTATACAGTGGTAATCTCACCAAAGATCCTGTATCACAGGTAAATCAGGTTATTACTGTGACATGTTACTGTGACAGTTTATAAATTCTTGTAGCTATTATATATATTTGCTACACACATTGTGGAATAACAGAAAAGAAATTGTTTTAAGATTAAACATATCAAAATGCAGAATCTTGTGGTGCTAATTATTTCCATTTTATTTTTGTTTCCCATGTTTGCAAGTTTATACAATGCTCCAGGTAAATGTTCCCCCATAGATGTGGGTGGGTTTTAAAAAAATCGTTGTCATATTATCAGGGCATGCAATATAATAAACAGATCTGTTAAAGCACCAGTGATGTCTCTATTGGCAGACTTACAAAAGAGCTCGGTGACCTTGGTTAATTAGCCATGTAATAAACCAGAACTGAAAGAGCCTATTCCCACAAACCACAGCACAGCACCCCTCCACCCCCTGCTTGTCAGAGAGGCTCTGAATGGGAAGTCAGCAGACGCAATGCAAAGTGCATCCACTTAGCCTTAGAACCCTTTGGAATATATGCAAAGATTCACAAAGACATTTCCTTCCAGCCACTGATTAAGAAATAGTCTTTAAAACAAAAAGATAAATTTTCTGAATACTTGTGACAGTTATTTCTCTCTTCTTTTTTTTTTTTTTTTTAATGTGGCTAGTACTGCTTAAGTTATATTTAGATAAATGTGTGTATTTCTGAAGACTCAGAGCATTTGGATTTTAAATATATCTTGAAAATTTATTCTATTTCAGAAACTTTTTCTATAAATTTTCTGATTGGTTCTCATGTTTGTTTCAGATATTCCAAATAGAAAACCTCCCAACCCATCTATTAATTAACAGCTAATATTGTGTTCTTTAATTTATTTTGCACCCCTATAGCTCAGTCCTGAATTGTAAATCATGTTAATACAAATTATACGTAAAAGAGTGCTATGTGTATTTCTGTTGCTCATTTGATTTGATTAAAAGTAAACCTAAAAAGTTATAATATGCTATACTATCATAATAAAATTGTTACCATTTTATCTGACAGCAGGAAGTAAAATTAATGCAAACTTTTAGCAGATACTTTGACTTTATCCTATCCAACTTATACTTTTCCTATCCGACTCTTTAATAATAAAAGCTTATTTAAGTACAAGCAAGAATCACTACAGTTTTACATTCACCCAAATGTCAGTCCATAACAAACATAAACACAAGTAACCACAGAGCCACAGGTTAGTATTTTCTTCTTCAAGTGCAATAGTTTTTCTGATTGTTACAGAAGTTAGTTCTTTCTTAAGTAAAATTATATGAACCTGTAACCACTATCCTTTCATGGCGTGCTCATGAGTTCTGGTACAACATGGAAAACAAACCTCTAAGAGAAGCTAACACTGTCACTCCCAGACAGGACAGTCATTTTCATTCCATAAGAAAAAAAAAAATAATATCAGCATCATTTTCTTTAATTAAACTTTCTTTTTTTTTTTTTTCCTCCAGAATGCTTTTAATTTTTCAAGTAAACATTAAATGATGGTGTTTCTATGAAGTAAAATTAATTAATATCATTCTGGTTTTAAATCCTATCATCTGATAATCTATTCAGGATTGTTTTTGCTGCAGTAATTTATTTCAATACTGCAGATCATAGTAGATTCACATGATCAGAGATTTTCACTGGGTCTGCTAAACAGTTTCCATTACCCTGAGAAAGTTTCAGAATATCAAGCACCACAACATCCTCCACAAATCTGAGATTACAACTGGTTGATAGTAGAGTATCCAAGGACAATATTTTTTATAGATAGTCTTGATTATCATATCCCAAAGTGGGAGATGTATTTTAGGCAAAATATATTTGCTAACTAATTTTCTGATTTCTAAGAGATCTCTGGAATGTGTCTAAAGGCTCAGGAAGTTACACAGCTGCATGACACAGAAACTCATTCACTGGGCAATGTGTGTGTGTTCGTATCACCAAGTCGAAAATGTAGATCCACACACTATAAATACAAATGCTAGTACTCACACAGGAATGTGAGCAATCCCCATGACTGGCAGTAAGAATATGTATAAACCATTCAGGATCAGACACTTTAACTGAGTTTTCCATTCAATATTCAGCTTCTAGGGTGACTACAGCCATATCAAAAAAGCCTAATCAGGTAGGGAGAGGTGACACAAGGGGCCATTACAGCTTAACATGAAGTTGCAGAAAATAACCAACAAGCAAAGAGGAAGGGAGCAGGAATCCTTGAGTTAGTTGCTCTCCTTAGATGCTAATAGTGTAAAGAGTTCTGCAAGGCAAAACAAAGGCACCCTTCTCAGGAATGAAGCAGGTCACAGGTTTAAGAGTTGATAGGACTGGGGCTCTTAACTTTCAAAAGGTTATGCTACATAAGGTACAATTTGTTGGTGGTATAACAATCCCACTGCGAAAGCTCATTAGACTTTCAAAACTTGCCTGGACCTGTTCCTGTGTGACCTGCCCTGGGTGATCCTGCTCTGGCAGGGGGTTTGGACTTGATAATCTCCAGAGGTCCCTTCCAACCTTTACCATTTTAAGATTCTATTATTCTATGATACTGAAAATACACATGTGAACTGCAATCTCCTCTGACAGACCTTGGTCCTGCCACATCCCACATGTCAGTGCAGCCACACTAAAGCCCCAGAAGCACAGTAGTGCATCCCCAGGCTGCAATCCAGGGCACAGGAGAGCTGGGCTGGACCAAGACAGTCCAGTGTTATCACTGGAGAAATCCTGAGGGTGCAAGTCCAGAAACTGTCTCACTTCCCATAGAGGGGTGCCACTGCCACACATGCAGCAGGAGGGTACCCAGGACATCACAGTCCTGACTGCAAAAACAGTGTGCCCCAGAAGAGACTTTGGAAATGTCAGCTGCAGGTATTCCCCTCCTCTCTGATTTCCAGCTCCTTCAGGTCTGCAGTTGCTAAGGCTGGAGGAGGATGCCCTCCTCTGGCTACGCATCCCCTTTTCATCAAGCCTCAGAGGCTGGAAGAGAAATCACTTTGAACACTGAGGCGGGGAGCTGGAGGCAATTACTTGTGATTGATAGCACTAAATATGAAACCGCATGTACCTCATCCATGAAGCATGGAATCAGCAGCATATTGTTAGTGGGGGAGATGAATGGGGCTTGAGATAACCCTGGCAAATTAGGCATATGTTAGCATTAAGCTTTGTCAGTAAGCAGGCTATAAATTACAGACATATTGTAACTCCATAAACTCATCTAATGAATTGAATGACAGTGGTAATTTAAGGCAGAATAGAACTGTTTAACCCTTTTAAGAATTTAGCTGCATTTCTATATTATGCAACAATCCAAACTGTTTTAAAAGGTTGGTGTTTCATATATACTGCTAGATGCCATAATCATAACAGGGAAACAATTCTTCCATGTTTCATGTACATTTTAACAAATACTTGGCAAGCTGTGAATTATTTTACTTACAAGATGATTAAAAAAGAATGGAAAAAGAATGGACTAGATGGGGGGTTCCTTGCACATTCTCTCACTTTTTTTTTTTATATATATTTTTCTGTATGATCAAGCTAAATATATTTAAGCTATAAAACACAGCATGCCATGCATTTCTAGACTGCTACTGAACACCTCAGGGGGTAGTATAAGACACAAGGCTAAAGGGCAAGTCACCTTAGTCATAAGAGAAGTGCAGTAATTCCTTCAAAATGCATGGCCTGCAGTGTCTTACTGCTATTCTGAAATGGAATTTATTAATAAAAATAAGAGGAAAAAAATCCGTCTCCCTGACTTTTTTTATGCTCTCTTCTATTGACAGATTTATGCCATTAGTGATAGCTAATCCAGGTTTCTGAAGCCATTTTCAATTTTACCATGTATTTCAGCCGAAGTAGCATTTGAAAATCTCTGGCACATCGATGGCATAAAAGGGCTTCAAAACTAAACCAGAAAATGTAACACAATATGTTATTAAAATGTGTTGACATAATAAAAAGGTATTTTTGTTTTTATTCAATAGAAATAGGTGAAGAAATTAGTATATTGACTATTCCATAGGTGCAGTCCCCTTTTAAGGACATTTTTGGATAGTACACTTCTTCACATGCTTCTAGGCACTTGATTTTGGCACTCGTACAAAACACTACAAAATTTCTCATCAAACTTCTTGTGGAATATTTGCCTTCACACACGTCATTCCCTTTAAAAAGACACATCAAATGGAACAAACAGGAGCATTTATCTCAATGCTCAGTGAATACAGAAATCAGGCGGGCAGTCCTGTGGGATGCAAGGTTGGAAGGGGGCCTTGGCATTCGAAGGAACAGTCAGCAGAAATTGAAATCCTCATCATGTGTCATTTTTTATTAAGTAAATGATCATTACTTCTGCTGCCCACTCATGGTAATAAGCCATATAAGAATTTAAATGACAGGATTCAGTGTTAGCTCAGTGTGAAAAGAGAGGTAGTGTTACAGGTATTTTTTTTCTTGTGTGACACTTTGTAGTTAGTCCTTCACACAAATTCCTTTTTAGAAAAGAATAACCTTTACCATCCCTTCAGGAAGCATAGGTGCATTGCTAGCTCTGCTTTGGCTGACAAATGAAGTGTCCATGGGGCTCACCTGGAGTTACAGAAGGAGTCTGCAAAAAAGCCAGGAGGAGCCCCAGTCCTCATTAGTCCCCTTCTTTTAACACATGTAGTGTTAACCCTGTGCTTGGGAATATGTCCGAGATCAAAGAGAGGATTTCTGTTGCCAAGAGGTGCAATTTGAGAGAGCAAGCAAGATAGCAGGATGCTGAAACGGCCAATAGTGATGTGAACCCTGAGTAGGTCAGGCTAAAAAGGTTATCTCTGAGCAGCTGGCACAGAGAATCTCGATGAGGCAGAGTTTCTTATCCCCAGCTACATGTCCCTTCTTCCAAACCAAGGTGCCAGTGTTTCCTGTATGAATTGAGGCTTTCCCTTCTCCAGAATTCCCAGATTCACATGACCCTGGAAGAGACTTTGGGGACTTTAATATGTAAATAAAAGCACTACAAGGCTTATCACCTTGCTGCAGTGGCAAAAGTAAAAGGACTTGGTTCTTAAATATCTTTTTTTCTTTCACACAGTGCAGCTATAGTTCACTTTTCAATTGACACATGGAACAGAATTTAAGAGGACTTACCTAAGATGCTCACAGCTACTATTTCCTTTAGCTCTGCTCACATTGTTTTTTAAATGATGATTCAATAAATAGGACTAAAGCTTAAGGTTCATGGTTCAAAAGTCTGCTACCTTTTTCATGGACTACTGCTTTCTTCCAAGGAAAAAGCTTTGCAGAATACTCCATGACTTTCATATATATTTATGAAGTATATGTATTACAGTTTCTTGTAATAATAGTGCACAAACTTATCACTGTGTTTTATGAGTGTTCAGTGTGTCACAGGTTCAAGGTTGTTGGCATATGGGACACAATGTAAGGAGTATGGGGAAGGATATCAGCATTTTGACTGAAAGTAAAAAGCTGTAAGAAATCGCTAAATGAGGCAAAGGGCATTATGTTCATAGTGAAAGAATCTGAAGCAAACAACAAGTGGGAAATCAATGTAATTCCTGTAAGACTGACAGAGACAGATATGAATTTACGCAGAAAATGCTCTATTTACTCAATTCCATTTCTAGCCCCAGCAGCCTTGAGCTACTCTTGAGGACTTCTATGAGGGGAGCAAGTAAAATCACCCAGTAGCAAGTGACCTTTTGTGCAGTACCACAAAAAGGAGTCTTCAAATACTGCATGTTCTGCAGCCATGCTTTGTTGATTCAGAAAGGCTACTACATCCTTACAACCAGAGAAGGACAAGCCCTGTACCATAACAGGAGGTGCTGCAACATCCTTCTTCATCTACATTGCATGGTGGGTACCAGGATGCAGCTACAAAGCTCAGTTGCTGATGATGTTTGAGTTGATAATGAGATGGGAAGGGAGCTACTGGCTGTGGCTGCAGTATTGTCTTCTAATAATCCAAACTCTTGAGTGGTGGAGCACACTAACACAGACAAATGGCTGTAGTTAAGCCTTAAACTAAGAGAATTATGAGACAGTTTCTGCATTGACTCACCTCTGGGTTTTGACAGTTCTGAGTCAAGACCACTTGTCCTTAGATGTTCCTCACCTCTTAGCAGAGAAGCTCCAAGGAAAGCAGTACAGGTGCCTCATGCCATTGGGCACTGTGCAGCTGAGACATCTGAGAGGTTGACAGATCTGATCCAGAACCTACTGGAGACCTACTTTTACCCTTACAGGATATCTGAGGAGCCAAATCAAGTACTTTGAGGTCATCTGCAGTGGCTCTAGACCTCTGTGTTTAGGCATCTGAATTTCTCACAACATTTACTTGTGAAGGGTTTACAAGGTGTTTTCAGGCACCTGAATACCTTGGGGTTATAAAAGCCATGGAGTTTTTTTTCCAAGAAACAAATATATAACTTTCATGCTTATACTATTTTATTTTAAACATGAAAAAACGTTGTTAAAACATATTGCATAACTTCCATGTGCAAAAAGAAGAAATCGAAAATTTGGTTTATCTCATATAACAGAAAATCTTTCCCCTAAGTATTCCTGGAAGAAAAAAAGTGATTGATCAGAAGAAAAAAGTGATTATTTGTAAGCTTATGGGTATGTATCTAAGACAGATCCAAGGTCCTTCTCCACATCACAGTCAGAGATCACAAGGATGATGCAAACACCTCCATAGGAGGAGTACAAAAATGCCTATGGATAATTACCTTGCTTGCATAACATGAAAAATTCACAAATCGCATGTGGAAGAAGCTGCATCCCACTTTTCCATATTCTGTTGAGCTATATTTTGTTTCACAACTGTTGTATACCAATTAAACTTTGCTTAAATAATGGCATAGTGTGAGTGTTTCAGAGCTCTTGGTACAAAGCTGACCTCTGAATAAAACTGATTCTTCATTCTTCATTCCAGAAAAGATTACTGTGACCTTTACGTCTCCATTTTCTTAATGGTTTCTTCACTACAATGGCAAAATTGAATGACTATCTCAGCCTTCTGTAAGGTTTGGAATTAAATTTACCTAGTGCAAATCAATAAAATAGAAATCAAAACTAAAAGCCTGGGGTTATTTTTGCAATACTGTGTAAATCTAACACAACTTTGCATTTAACCTCTGGACTAAATAGTGGCTCCCTAATTAAGTCAGTCACTGAATGCATAATTTAAATATTTCAGTGGGATCAAACTGTTTAGATCAGCAATGATTAAGGAGAAGATCTGATAAAAATGATCCAGAGAAATGATACCTATTCAATCATGTGAGTTTATTAGGCTAGGAAGTCAGAAAATCTTCTCAAGATATATGTAAAATGATCTTTTAAATGCAAAATACAACAAATTCTGTTTCAACTGTATAAGGATTATATGGCCTAGTTCCAGTGAAGGGATGTGCATGGGGGGAAAAATGCCATCCCAACATTGTCAGTGGAAAGTATGTTAAGAATGCAGCCATTTCCCCCTATTGCAGCCAAGGGAATCACACAGCTATGGACCTGGGACTTCTCCTGGTGACAGTCAGCTTTCCAGTGACACTCAGAAGATTGCATGCATAAGAAACTTTGCTGGCCCTTTTCCTAAGACCACCATTGAGCTGTTTGTCAGCACAGCTTGGAAAGACCTCCAAATATTTGATTTTACAGCTGGAAAGATGTAAGTATAGAAGAGGCTAAATTAATTTACCCAGAATAACCTCAGCAGGGAAGCAGTGTCACTGGGAGCTGAATCTCACTTCTCCCCAGCTCAGGTCCCCATGTTTGCTGGACCACTGTGCTGCTGTGTAGTGATGCAAGGACCACAGCAAAACAGACAGCAGACCCATCACCTAGTCTGTGGCATCAGCACTCCCTATCCACTGCTCCTTCCCAGGGATAAGAAAACCCCATTTACCCTAAGACAATAGGAGTAACAACAAATACTGAAGAACATCAGGGTGTGCTGGAAGGCTACCACTTAACGGGACTCTTACACCAAGAGTAACCTGTCAAAAGGACCTGATCTGACACATCTTTCTTCAACCCAACATTTCAGTGCGTTGGTAGACACTCAGCAGGAGTCTCAGCAAGGCACACAGCCTCTCTAAGAGAAGTGATGATGTGAACTGGTATGACCTGCACCCCTTTCCCCAGTAACCAACCCCGGCGCACACTGCAATCCAGGCATGGTGGCAGCCAGGAGCAGAGAGGTGTTCACCCTTTATGGCTCTGCTGGGTGCCACACAAAATCTGTCAGTTCACCAGCCTCAGGCTGCCTGTCCCACGCTGCTGGTGCTCTCTCTGCTGCGGTGGTTCAGCGGCACAGGCGTGGTACCAAGGGAAAGAGCATCTGTGCCCCAGCTTCCACAGCTGGGAGTCTCTCAAGGACTCTCATCAGCTCGCAGGGGCTGGAAGAGCTCCTTAGGCTGGGCAGATAATGGGTAACCAGCTCCTTACAGGTCTCTCCTCCTCTACAGCACCAGTGTAATTAGTCAGTGTTTTGCTAGAGGTAAATATTAATTAACTGAGATGAACCTTCTTTTTACCTTAAGATTTCAATTTGATTTTTATTCTTGCATTCAGGATACACGTCATACAAGAAGAACACATTAATGCATTAAAATTGAACACTAGTGGAGACTGTGAAAGAATGGGAGGTATAATTAACTTTCAAATAACATGCAAGTGTAAGTAGGTAGTAAGATAACATACGTAACAAATAATCATATCACTGCTTTAGATAAAACCATCTCTTGTAACAAAAGAAACAATTAAGTTGATTTCTAAATATGGATTTTGAGACGTGCCTGTTGATCCCAGAACTGCCTGAACCAACCTCTACAGGAATGCTCATGTGCTCTTAAGTGCTAGTACAGCCTTATCCTGTGCCCAGTCAGAGGCAAGATGTAAGCACAATGTTCTTCACCACACCACCTTCACTTTGGCTTCTCCTGGGAGCACAAACCAGGCAAATGAGATAAAAGAAAGCCACAGTCTTTGGATGAAAATCATTCTGATCTTAAGTCCTTGTTTTTCTTTTATAAATAAAAGAGCTCAGCCTTATTCCTGCAAAACAAATGTTGCTCTCTATGGTGATCTATGGCATCCCCTCAAGCACTGAGTGGAAATAGAGTAAGGTTTTTGGAAGTTCTGGATGAAACGTACATTTGCCCAATGTACTGTAGTTCTTATTTCTAAGTGCAGTTAGGCTAAAGGTAAATCCAAAAACATGATCACTGACTTTGGCTGCCTTACTGCAGATGTCAGCCTAAGCTGGCTGAGTTTAGCTCTTACTATTCAGTGAGGGAGAGGGAGTCTGACCAAGCAAAGGCAAGAAGTCTGACCTGATCCCATAGGTGGGAAGTTAAGCCCTGACTTTTCACACAACTTCCTAAAATCTTTCTTGCATGCACCTGAGGAGTTCAGTCGTGTCTGGGGTGACATTTTCTGGATGGGCTTGATGTCCCTGTTGACTTGGGTGAGGTCACGCTTTCTCAGTGTTTCATTCAGGGAGTAGCAAAATTAAGCCAAAACCGAGAAGGCATATTCTGAAATGTGGAAACCATCTGTCAATCTTTGATAAGACAGATTTCAGATTACAAAGAAAGAAATCCTGTGATTCAAAGTTCATGTGAGTTAACAATGGTAAATCATAAAAAAGAATAATATTAAGTGTTTGTATAGTTTCAAAGGGCTTCACAGGCATGAATAATCAGCTGTATTATGAGTAAAAATCCCAGAGATATAAAAATATTAATGGATTTCATTGGGGCTTGAATGTTGTTTCATAGAAGAAAGACTACAGACAAAATATTTTACAACAAGCTCTGACCCTATGGGAGCTTCAAAGGCATTAAAGAGGTCACATTTATCCCTATGGGGACAGAAGGAAGGGAAGGCAAGGCAAGGCAAGGCAAGGCAAGAATATCTTAAAGGTAACAGCACTTTTGAATATCACAAACAATTTCCACCATTTCTTTTCAAGGAGACAAGCGAAAAAAATATTGCAATTGTTTTAAAAAAATGAAGAGGAACAGATGCAGCTAATAACTCAGGCAACAATGATTCATTAATTAAATTAGGGATCAGAGTTCTTGAAACAGCATGTGAGGAATGAAAAATTGGTCTGATGGATGACATTAACGTCAGACAATTAGGATCACACTTGACAGAACAGAGGTTTAGCAGAGAAACCTAAAGTTTATAAAGAACACTGCAGTAGCTTCTGGTAATGTTTGCATTTCACTAGATTGTCTTAGTAAAGCAGATGAAGACAGAGCTCTGTCAGCAAAGGCAAGTTTGAATTTCTTATTAATTCATTTTCAAGATTGTATTAAACTCATTCAAAAACTTCCCATAAAAACATACAGAACTTTGAACAGCATTTTCTTAATTGTCAAAAATGTTTGTTACCCTTTCAGACATAAATTGCTAGCCAAAATTCACAGACTTGAAGGTCTGTTTCTATTATAGTCATAAAATGACTGTATTTACTAAATATGTTCACACAGGCCACTTTTTTTTCCAACAGTGAAGAGTTAAGCAACAGTATTTCTGACCCTGAAATGCTCGTATGAGTGAAAACAGATCTTGATAGTTCCTTTAAGTGTAGCACAGGCATGAAGATGTTTTTTCTCATCATTTGAAGATGTCACTCTTTATGTTTTCTCCTGTTCACTTGGGATTCCAGAAGCCTGCAAACAATGTACTAGACCTGTTCATCTTGTGAACAGTTTTGGGGTAAAACTCCTCTCTATCTATCAATACCTCTCTTTCCATAGCAGCCACAGGGTCGAAATGAAGAGGCAGATGCTGTGACCTAGGGCTCTATACTGGGGTATCCTGACTTCACCTACTGAGCCCTGTCCCCAGACTTGATGTGATCCACTTAATCCAACCCATTCTATTCAATCTGGCTAGACTCCCTTGCTCTGAAATCAATCAGAGAAATATTAAAATCTTGTTTTCCACTGAGAAATTTTCCCTAAACATAGATTTTAAGCCAACCCTGAAAAACTGTTCTAAAACAAGTTTTGAGACATAAACAAGAGCAATGTTACTCTGTCCAGCAATGTACTCACTACACCTTCACTCAGTGTACCTGCACCAGAGTTTCCAGTGTTCAGCACTCCACAAGAGCCAGTCCTAACATTTCTCCTTCACATGGGCTCCTAACAAACATTTGCTTTTGGTGAATTCCTCACTCTATCAAAAACAACAGGAGTGTTTTTACTGACTTCAGTGATGTAAAAATTCTCCTTTCTGAGGGAAAATTTATTTTATTGTCTATGACTCAGTGTCTCTACATTGAATTTGTCAATATCTCCCTTCATTTCCCATCACACTTGCTACTTTTAAATCTGTGTCACCAAATCAAGTTCCTTTTAGACTTCAATGTTATGTATAAGGCAAGAGGTATCTTTAAATGGTGAGAAAAGTGATCTAAATGACTGGTAATCATTAAATACTCTAACTACATGTTGTCATGTTAATCATAAGGTGTAGCATTGCTTTTCTTAGTTATAGAATGGGGCTGTCCCCATGTTTATATTCTGTGCAACCAAGGTGTGTGCTCTGTAGTATCCACACACTGCTTCTTCTGTTGCCCATGACCTGTGGATTTTCTCCTCTGCTTTCCCTGCTAGCAGCAGTATGGCTCACCCCAAGGAGGCATTGTTGTTTACAACTACAAACAAGTAGTACTAAAAGGGAAATAAATTTTCTGGCCTCTGAGGAGTTCATAGATTCATAGAAGAAAAATCTTATATTATAGTCACAGGCTTCTTGGGCAAAAGGAAGGAAAGCTGCAGTGACCCCAACCAGAGACAAGGTGTAGTGACTCTTTTTATATAAGATTGCACCTGATATCCTTGTCTTTCCCTTCACACCCAGTCTCTCAGTCACTGTAGTCTAGACTGGAAGCAACATCACACAACTTTAGTTTGAAAGCTATGCTACAAATATAATCAGAGTTCAAAGAACAGATAATAGGGATGCTTTCCAGTGAAAAAATATAAATAAATAAATAAATAAATCAGAGTTTAATCAGGTCTTTGGTTCCAAAGAGAGGCCATGCACCTACAAGTCAAGCAGCCTGTGCATAACTTTATGGTGCTAACTTACAAACTGGCATTTAGAGTCCTTCCAAGGAACCATTCTTCTCACTTCAGGTTGAATAACTCATGAACAACTTGTGCCAATAAGGTAATATGCTGGTGCTTTTCACATCTTTCCTGTTGTTTACTTATCAGAAGAGTGATTCTGAGCACTCAGATTCCTCTCGTGGTCTTCATTCATCTAGACTAAGTGAGCTCAGCTCTTCAAGGTCTCCTCTTAAGCACACAAAATCTTTATTATCCAAGATCTTTTATGATCATTTAGAAAAGGGGACACAGAGGCATTTGCAGTTGTTGCATCTTGTTTCAGCAAATGGTTTTAGACCACAAGTAACTATTCAGGCCTCTGAAGGGATTTTGTCAGAACTTCCCCTTGAGCTAGATCAGGCAGAGACAAAGTAACAGGGTCAGGGCATCTCTGAGTGTTATGAAGCACAACTGCAGTTACCTAGACAACCTTCAGGAAAAAGAAAGGTCTAAGAGTTTGATGAGGAACAAAATTGTTTTAGTGTTTTTAAAGTAACACACCTTGAGTCCATTTAGAAGTCCTGCTGATTAGTCCAGGACATGGGTGGACAATGTTGTCATCATCATCTGCTGAACTCTCAAATTCCCATGGACCAATTCTGACTCAGAAAAATATTTAAGCTATGCCTGATGCCACCTATTCAGGATCCAACTGTCAAGCTTGTCCCTATGGCACTGCGAATCAGCGTCCGTCCTGAGGTAGGATGTGGCTCACAGGAATGGTCCATCCAGACCACCACCTGCCTTCTGGGGAGATAGAAGGCTTCTCAGAGCCATGGACTGCCCAAAGTCCTCTCTTATCCCTGCATGCACTGTGGTGCTGAGGCAGCTGTGGATACCTCCCACCTAACTCCAAGCACGAAACTGATGCCCTTCATTAGAAACCCCCTGAGCTCCATCCCTAACCAGCCATTCAGTCAGGGACCCACAGTCAAACACTAACCTGTGGACTGACCTTGTCCCACTCTCATCACCACAAAATTCCTGATGACCTGGGTACTATCAAGCCCTTCTTTCACTCTGCCATTACTCTTGAGCACTGGAGATGTCTGGGGGATGCCAGGGGTTCAGTTTCCAAGTTCGCATTTAAAACTTCTTCATCAGTTTTAAGCTGGTAAAAACTAGAAGACACCAGCTTGTAGCTGTGATGCCTTCTAGTAAAACAAGATGGGAAACAATATTAATTAAGAGATATATTAAAAAAAAATCCTGATTTTTGGCATAGCTAATGTGCCCTAGTGACACTTTACAAGTCTTTGTACAAGACAAAAGTAGAAAGGACGATTACATAAACTGCACGAAGACAAGGAATAGAAAGTTAAAAAGCCAACAACAATATATCACAAACAGCTCAGTAAATAATAGTGCAATTTTCCTAGCTAATAGAATGGTTTAACACCTGAATACACTCACACGCCTGATTAAACACTAACAACATAAACCCATGAAAGAAGATTATAAGTTGTAATATCTCTTTGCAAATAATAGCATATTAGCCACTGTTGCATACTTCTCCAATTACATCCCTTTAATTCTTTTCATCTGGAAAACAGTTCACATTATAATAGTCAGCATCATTTGTGTTTTAAAACAAGCTATTACTTTGTATGCAGTGTATATTGCCAAATTGCAGGTTTCTTTCTATATATATCTAAGTATACTCTCAAAGTTCATAAAATCAGTAATTGGTAATGCAAGTTATCTTTAACTTGGCTTTCTATGAAAAAAATGTTTAAGGTTAAACAAGAAACTGTTACTCTCTGTTACACCAGACAGGCCTTTTTTCCATTTTCTTACCAGAGATTGTCAGGAGCATGAATTATCCTTAACAGAAGCACCCTCAAATTTACCAAAATGCATGAGCCTGCTCAGACCCATATCCATACAGCTTTGTTTAGCTTCTGTTCAGTTGACTTGAAACAATTATGTGGTGGCTTGGCAATGTGGTAAACCAAAGGCTTTGTTTTCAGTCCTGCATCCAGGTTGAGAGAGCTGTGCTATTAAAATCAGCCTGGAGAAGGCTCCAGGGAGACCTGCAGCCTTCCAGTACCTGAAGGGACCTTATAAGAAAACTGGGGAGGGGCTTCTCACAAAAGCCTGTAGTGATAGGACCAGGGGTAATGGTTTGAAACTGGAAGAGGGTAGATTTAGATTGGAAACAAAAAGGAAATCATTCTGAGGGTGGTGAGACACTGGAACAGGTTGCTCCGGGATGTTGTGTCTTCTCCATCACTGGATGTGTTCAAATCCAGGTTGGATGGGGCCTTGAGCAACCTGGTTTAGTGGGAGGTGTCCCTGCTGTGTCAGGGGTGCTGGAACTAGATGACCACTAGTCACAGACTTCCGGCCAGACTCTGCTCCACTGACCACAACTCTCTGGGCTCTGTCCTTCAGCCACTTCTCAATCCACCTCACTGCACAATCACCCAATCCACACTTCTTAATCTTGGCTGTGAGGATCCCATGGTAGACTGTATTGAAAACCTTGCTGAAGTCAAGAAATACCACATCCACTGCCCTCCCCTCATTTATTCATCTACTTGTGTGATCATAAAAGGCTATCAGATTAGCCAAGCATGACTTCCCCTTACGGAATCCATGTTGACTACTTGTGATAAGCCTCCTTTCCTCCAAGTACTTTGAGATGGTGGCAAGAACAAGCTGTTGCACCACCTTTCCAGGGATGGAGGTGAGACTGACCAGCCTATAGTTACCCAGGTCCTGCTTCTTGTCCTTTTTAAAGATTGGGATGACATTGGCCTTCTTCCAGTTCTCAGGCACCTCTCCTGTTCTCCAGGACCTCTCGAAGATTATGGAGATTGGCCTGGCAATGACCTCCTCCATCTCCCTCATCACTCATGGGTGTATCCCATCAGGGTCCATTGTTCAACTAAACAATGGGTATCTAACTGAAGCATCTTCAACTGAGGTAAAAACTTCCTTCCTCCAAACTTCTTTTGTGGTTTTGAAGGCCTGGGACTCCTGGTAACAAGCCTTAGGAGTAAAGACTGAGGCGAAGGTGGCATTCAGTAACTCAGCCTTCTCTGTCCTTGGTCACCAGGGCACCCACTTCATTCAGCAGCGAGCCCACATTTCCTCTAGACTTCATTCTATTACTCTATAATCAATGTCTGTTCAGCATCTTTTCTAATCAATCACATGTATCCCTTCTATTTTCCAGCCACCTCCAGCTATGTCTCTTCTTGCTTGGACATTCAACAAGTGTGATTTACTGGTCTTTGGGATTGCCCTAAAGACCTGTAAATTGCCCTGCTTGAATTACTTGGAAATCCCTAATTAATTTCAAAATCCCTCAAGTGAGGCAAGAGAAGAGAGCCCCTGCAGTGTATTCTGCTCTGGTGATTTAAGTCAGTTAACAAAATTTCCAACTCAACAGCAAAACACTGCAAAGGTGCAAACTTGGTGCACTGTAGCATTTCTTCTGGAGTTCTTTAAGGACAGGATAAACAACCATTTCTCAGACCAGTTTGGGTATATTCCATCTTGGTTTAGTGCACTGGGTAAGCTTCCATCATCTGCTGCATCTCCATGATTTCTTCAGAGCACAGAGTGCTGTGGTAAATGAAGCTTGGGGCTGAGAGGGAAACATATGTGTTTCAGAAGGTGTTCAAAGTTAGGAGGAAAATCAGCCCAGTCTTTTTAAATCATGCTGTCTGAAAAGAGTTGGTACTCATTCACAACAGGTAGCCTGTGTGGAAGTATCAATAACAAAGGTGGTCTACTTTGCTTACTCTTTTCTTCTTACTTTTGTATTCCAGCTATTGAAGCATATAGAATTGTTATCATGATTTATTCACCATCATACAGGGAAGACTGCATTTTAAGCTTTGTCCTTGCTCTTCTAAAACATCAGAATTTATGCTGACTGAAACCACATTAACATTTATCAAGGTAAGCATAGACTATGTAACAATATATATACTCGTGATTTAGTGCAGTAACTGGGAGAAGGATATCTGCAAACTACCAGTGTTGGGATGGGAGGCATCTCAAGAGGTCACCTAGCTCATTTCTGTGAACTGTGAGATCAAGATGGGACTTCCAGGTGGACCTTGATCAGGTGTAGCCATAGCATATACAAATGAAGTAACTGCAGGTAGGAGTTTGGGACAAAGTAACCTACACCACTCCAGAGAAGGGTTCAACTCATCTGTCCTCACCATCAGGACAGTTTGTAAAGCTGATATGCTCTCAGGAAATCAACTTGCCTAAATTATTTTAGGAGTATTTTCTTTATAATTAACCTATGAAATTTTTATGGCAGATTAATCTTCTTGACAGAATAATCCCAGAGGTCAGAATAATAATATGTCCTCTTAGGTAGATCAGGACCACTGTCATGGCAGTCAACCTTGCTTACCTCTTTTTGAAGTCTAGGATTTAAAACCTGTCACAGAATTCCACTGCAAGATTCACCACCATTTTCCCAAGTCTTAAATTTGATATTTATTTTAAGACAACCCAAAATTGGGTACTTCTGGAAGAGAGTCATGTTGCTGATTCTGATGAAGCTTCTGTTCTCCTTCAGACCCACATTCCCTTCTTATGATGCTGATATTTCAAGAGATAATACATATTTTCCACATTTATCCATCAATTTCTTCTTCCTACATGTAGTGTTATGCACTTCACATTGAACTTGTTATTTTTTTAAAATCTGGTCATCTCTTCAGTTCATAAAAATCATTCTGGATTATAAATCTGTCCTCTAAATTGCTTGTTGACAGACTGCCCCAAATTTCATTTTATGATAATTTTATATCCATATGTTGAATATCAAGGCAGTTAATTGAAATATTGCATGAGTATTATCTGTGAATAGAATAACTGGACAGCTCAAAAAAGCTGTGTATGACTTCAGCATAGGACACTGTACAGTGTGCATCTGTCCGTATAACTTTACACATCAATATGGAGCATTTAGTTGCCCTGATCATTCTCAGCAGAGTTTTTTTGTAATGCATTAATTAGTAGTCACTGACACAGAAAAGATCTATGTGAACAGCTTCCATTGAAAAACTCACCAGGAAGTTATTAAATAATAACAGTGGAAAGAAATCCTTGAACATGTTAAACACACTGAGTACTCACATCTCAGTGATCTGATTTTGTCTTAGATCTGCAACCAGCTCAGGGCACGTGGCCTAATAGAACATTGGTCTCATAGATATGAAAGGGGCCTATAAAAAAGCAGGGGAGGGTCTGTTTACAAGGGTTTGTAGTAACTGAACAAGGGCTAGTGGCTTTCGTCTAGAAAAGGGTAGATCTAGGTTAGTAATTAGGAAAAAGTTATTTATTATGAGAGTGATAGATCACTGGAATGCTTTGCTCAGAGAGGTGGAGGAGGTCTCATCCCTGGATATAGTCAAGGTCAGGCTTTGTGAGGCTCTGGGCAGCCTGACCTAGTTAGAGATGTCCCTGCTTATTGCAGGGGGGGCTGGACTAGATGACCCTTGAAGGTGCCTTCCAACCCAATACATTCTATGATTCTTGAAATGAATGGGGACAGTTGCATGCTAGAGATTGTCTTGAACATAGAAAGGCTCCAGCCTAAAACCCATTCCTTGAGTCCTCATCCCTGAAGTTCTTACAAGCATCGTCAAAGCCTTGGTGCCAAAGCAGTTGCACGAGTGTTCCTGCCCTTCCCTTTCACTTACTAATATATGTATTATTTTTCCTAGGCTTCATGTTCTTACATTTTGTTTCCCCTGTTGCACTGCAGCCACGTGTCTGGCTGGGGTGCATGTCAGACACCCTCCCTGCAGAGCCTGGCAGGGCCTCTGGCCATCCCCGACTTCCCCTTGCTCCCCGCTTGGGAATTCCCTGAGAGCAGCCGGCCTGGAGCAGCCGGTGTCTCCTGCAGCAGCCAGCGTGGGGCTGGTGGAGGGGTCAGAGGGGCCAAGCCACCCCGCGGTGCTCCCCACGCCTGGCTGTGGTGAAGCAGACACGCTGGAGCACGTGCCCGCTCCGGGCCGCCCGCTCTTTCTGTCCTGATGGCAGAACAGGCGCGGAGTGAAACCAGCGTCCCTAACAAAGTGCTGGCGTGATGCAGCTGTATCCGCTCTTAATCCCCCATTAATGCCTCATCAAAAGAGCGCTGTGCTCCCCCTTTGTTTCATTTACCGAAGGTCAGCATACTTGGAAGCTATTGTCATCCAGCACCGCAGACTTTTTACATATTTCTCTGGTATTGTTCCAAGCTATCGTGTACGCAAATGAGTCAATTGGTATGCAGATTGTCTATCATCAGACCCATTTAAAAATCAGCTTTGTCGTTGGTTTAGCGTTGGCGCTTGCAAACCCTTCCTGAATGTAATGCGCTGTTCTGCATGGGTGCGGTGAGGTGGTTGTGCCAACTTCACAGGGGGCCAAGTCCTGGTTCCCGTGTTGGCAGCGCTGCTGCTGAACTCAAGGGAAAATTTCTGCAGGACCAGGTGTGCAAGGTGAAGTCCTCTGCTTACACTGCCTTCTCTTCACAAACCATGTAGGGTACATGTGGTCACATCATTGTCTGTGCCTCTCTCTTCTCTCAAAGTTTTCTGTAGCCACCTTGGAAGAGGTGTCAGCCCCAGAGCTGGTCCCATGTCTCAGGTCGATGACACATCTGCTGCAGCTACCAGCACTGCCTGCATCAGCACCTGCCTTGTTGCTGATGGCACTGAACCTGCTTCATTGTCTGAACACATCCAAAGTTCACACATACTCTTGGTGGAGTGTTCTGCTTTAATTTGATTATGAAATTTCAGCTTTGAGCAGGAAATAGTGCTTCAAAAAACAAAGGCTACTTGCCTTTTCTATCTGTTAGCTTCACACAGCTATTTAGTGTTTCCTCTGGGAAATTTTTTTTTTTGGCAGTGTATATTCAGGTATCACAAGCTCTTGGTGCAGAACCTGGATTCATTTGTTGACAAAAACTATTTTAATGATTTCTATGTAAAAAAACAACAACATATTTTTATTTGCAGCTGCATTGTAGATGTGTCAAATAGCATAAGTCTTCTTCTCTCTTTAACAAGTGAACTATATAATCATAATCAGAATAAAATAGAAGCAAAAATTAAAAACTACTTTTATATAAAATGATTCAATGACAGGAAATGTTCATTTTAACAATGTGCAATTTCAGGGGGTTTAGAAGAACAGGAAATGTAGATCTACAATCTTTACCAATAGTGAAGGAGAGCCAAGTTAGGGACCATCTGTACAAACCCAGTATTTACAAGTCTATGGGACCTGATGAGATGCAGCTGAGGAAGCTAAAAGAGTTGGCTGACCTCACTGAAAAACCACATTCTATGATCTTTGAAAGATCATGAAGGTCAGGGAGTCCCAGACAAGAAGTAAAGGACTAATATATTAATCTACAGAAGGGCAAAAAGGAATACCTGGGGAACTATGCACCCCTCAGACTTACTTCTTTCCCTGGGAAAACTGTGTATTGAGCCCTCATGGAAGATATTTCCAGGCAGATGAAGGACAAGAAGGTGACTGAGAAAAGTTATATAGCAGGTGCTAGCCTTCTGTGATGAAACAACTTGACTGGTAGATAAGGGAGACTTATGGAGAGCAATACCTTGATTTTAGTAAGGTGTTTGGTAGTATCTCCCAAAATATCCTTCTTGTCAAGCTGGAAAGTTATGGACTAGAGAGATGGACCAGAAGACAGATGGAAAGCTGTCTGTAGCTGTGACCAGAAGTGGTGTTTAATGATTCAAAGTAAAATTGGCAGCCACTCCTAACTGAAGTTCCTCAGGAGTCAATACTGGGTTCAACATCACCCAAAGTTTTACAAACTACAGATGAACAAGTTTAAATACACCCTTGTCAAGACTGTAGACAATGCTCAACTGGGAAAAAGTCACCAGACAGATAGATCTCAGCTGACTGAAAGATTGGGCTGACAAGAACTGCATGAGATTTAATAATAAATTTATAACCCTGCACGTGACAGAATAATCCCAAGCAGAAGTACAGGCTGCTTGTTTGGGGGTCTAAGTGGCTGGAAACCATCTCTGCTGAAAGGACCTGGAGGAAAGCAAAATGAACATGAGCCAGCAGTGTGGCCTGGCAGCAAACATCCTCCTGGGCTGTGTCACCAAGCACACAATCAGCAGTTCCATGGATGTGATTATTCCACTGCTGTTGGCACCTGGAATACTGTGTCCAGATTTAACTCCCCTAGTTCAAGAACAGCATTGTAAAACTGAGGAGGGTCCAATGGATACCCACATAAAATTATTAGAGAGCTGGAAAACATTATATGATGAAAGGTTTAAAGAACTGAATTTTCTCAATCTAGAGAAGAGAAAGCTCAGGGGAGATCTAATCAGTGTTCTAATAACTTAGTGTT
>JANHGL010001160.1:150-24461 GCA_024611195.1 Ceyx melanurus
AGAAAGAGGAAAAGAAAGAAAGAAAGAGGAAAAGAAAGAAAGAAAGAGGAAAAGAAAGAAAGAAAGAGGAAAAGAAAGAAAGAAAGAGGAAAAGAAAACCACTGCTTTCAATGGAATCCTCAGGCATTGCAAATGCAAATATGCAGTACGTTTCTGTTCCCTCCTGTCTAAAATCTATCCCATATAGAGGGAAAATGCAGTTACAACACAATAGTAACACAACGTGGAGCACAATTTGATACTTCACACAAAGGTAAAATCAATTTAAAAATAGGTTAGCATAGGATTGATCAGGCTTGAAATCACACCACTAAAAATTGCTTTTATGAGGGAAAGTTTTTCAGTGAAGACAAGTACTGACAGCTTGTGGCACTCCAAAACCAAACCAAAAATCTAAACCCAGCTGGTCAGGAGATTCAGCTTAAAAATAATTACTTGTAACCTGACAATGCTTCTTAATCTCCTTTAAGAGTTTTAATTAACATTTGGGGGTTCTGTTGTCTGGGTTGGTTTTTTTTAGTTGGTGTTTTTTTTGTTTGGTTGGAGTTTTATTTGTTGTTGTTTTGTTTGTTTTTCTTATTGGTATTTATTTTTGTTTGGGTTTTGTTTGTTGTGTGTTTTTTCTGTTGTGTTGTTATTCTTTGTTTTTAAACATCCACTTATTATGAGAGCTGAAAACTTCTTTTTCATAAATGAAAGCTGAATTTCTCAAGAAGTCACTTGTGTCTAGAGGATGGGGTTTCAAAAGGAGGAGTGGAAGAGAAAAATCTGCTACTGAATCAATTCAGTAAATCTCATGATCAAAATTCCAGGAGTTCATGATAGATTTGTGCCCTTGTGTCTTTCAAGAGATTTGCAAAAATATAGCGTGGCTTCCTACAGTATGTTGCAAAGGGAGGTTTTTGGAATCCCTCTAAATGCACATAAATACACATGAGCACTTCAGTGGCTTTGAAATGAAGTGCTCCTGTCCTTCCCACTGTGGGAGGTGAAGGGGAGGAAAAGGAGCACAAAGAGAGATGAGAAACTGATTTTTGTTTCCCCTTTTTTAAGGGGAAAACAAGACAATGACAACGACAAAAAACCCCAGACCAGCAAACCAAAGCAGGAACAGTCCTTCAACCTCTTCAAAGTCAGAGTGACCATACGTTAAATGCCACAGTGTGCTCATGGTTTCTGTACCTGAGATGGTTGCTGAGCCACAGGTGTATGGGACTGTGCTCTCCATGTGCCACCTGTGGCCTGAAGTAGGACAGGATAGTCATTACCAGTGTGAGTGCTGGGCTGGAGAAATGGAGTAGGGCTCACCCATATTGGAAGCTCTTCCAGAAACTCTACACCTAGTGAAGGGAGAGGTTTGGAAAGACTTCTGAGAGATGGCCATGAAGAAAATCACTGAGCTGATGGGAACACCAACGCTTTTGTTTTCTCTATGCAGCTGCAAGTTCTTCCCTCTCCTGGAGAGGCAAAATTGGTCTGTCTGCAAGATCAGTGTGGAGGAACTGGAGTCTCCATAGCTTTGCTCTTTTTGCTCTCCAGGCCTTATGAGGAGAGTATTAAAGAATTTTTCCCTAGCCTTTGAGTTAAAAAAAAACTAACCACTGCAGCCTTCAGACTTCCAGAGATCCAAAGGGGAAAAAAATAGTCAATTCCCCAGTCTTCCCTGGAATCTGCCTCCAAGAGCTTAAGAGTTTGTATATTTGTGTTCTTGCTTTGCACTAGAACACACCAGAGCATAACAAACCAAGTTAGAAATTATTAAATTTGAAAGGAGTGGATTTAGATGAGAACTAAGGAAGTTCTTTCCCACCAGAGTGGTGCACACTGGAACAGGGTGCCCAGGGAGGTGGTTGAGGCCCCATCCCTGGAGACATTCCAGGTGGGGTTTGAGGAGGCTCTGAGCAACCTGGTCTAGTTGCAGATGTCCCTGCTCTCAGCTGGGGGGTTGGACTGGCTGAGCTAAAGAGGCCCCTTTCAACCCAGACATTGCTAGGATTCTAAGTGCAAGAGGAATGCTCTGCAGATGGATACCAGAAAAACCCTTCATCTTACTGTCCAGCACAACTGCTAAGCCTTTGCATCCTGGTCAAACTTCCCAGGCATCCATCACAAGTCATTTACTAGCTGGAGAGATGTGTCTTCCTACTGCCAATTCAGGTCTCAAGTTTACATATTCTCCTCACGTAACACAACTGGCAGAAGTAACAGAGAAAGATCAAAAGGAAAAGAAACAAGATGAGAAAAGATGAAGTATGAAATAATAGTGGTAACAGACAAGCTGCAATTCATGATCAAAGGAATGAAGCCTGGCTCCAACTATATAAATAAAGAAGTAGCTTCCCCCTTTTCTAAAAGGAAGAATTTGCTGTTTACCCTCATGTCACACAACCTTTTCAAGTGCATTTATACTTGGGTAGCTGAAAGAAAAAAAAAGAAAAATTAAAAAAGAAAGAAACAGAGCACCTTGACTTTATTTCCTTTAATCTTCAGAGATGAGGGCTCTCCTGGGATCTCACTCTTTCCCATCCATGTTGTGCAGAATCTACAAAATCATCAAACCACAGAGCGTCTTCCCTTCCAGCTAAATTGGTAAAGGGTCAAAATAAGGCTTTGTGGCCACTACCAGCTGAAAGCAGTAAAGGGTCCTCAGTGGCTGTCCTCAGCTTACATTGCATGCCCAGCTTTCATAGGCATAGCAAGCACTGCCAGAACCTGCTAGGTGATTCTACCCCAAAACTCCATCTCTCTAAATGAAACATGGCACTGCCTGGCCACTCCTGGCCTTCCTCCATAGCTCTGCTATGGGCATGCTGACCAGCAAGGCAGCAAAACTCCCATTTCCATCTCCCAAGCCATGGAAGCAGCAGTTTGATGCTACCTACCCCAAGGCCATCTGCATTAAGCTGTAGGCAGGAGGTTCAGAGAGATCTTGTTGACAGCGCAGTGGAAAAGCAAGAAAAGAAATGGTTTCCCACGCATACAAACCGTCTTCAAAGCCTGAAAAGGGAAAGGTGCTCCAAGCCTCTCATCCACCTGGCTGCTACGAGGTCTGCTACTGATGCTTAGGTAAGCAAAAGAGATTTCCCCACTGGGGTTACTGCTGGTCATGCAGCACCCATCATACAGGTCCGTGCTGGGGAATGGACTCTGGGGTCCCAGGAAAAAAAAGTCTTTACTGCCTGAGCAAAAAACAACTCACTAACCAAAACTCTGGTATTTTTACATTTCTCACAAAGGCAAATCAAAACAAATAACTAGACATTGTGATCTAGAAATCCTTACTTTGGCTTTGAAAGCCAAACACCATTAACCTCCCATTCTATTTTTTAGGGGTGATATAGTGCACCCCTTTGGCCACGGTGTACTGGGGAAACTGATATCGAGTGGGGTGAAACTGATATTTCATTGGGTGAAATCTAGGCTGTGACAAGCTCAGAGGGAGCTTCAACCTGCTAAAGGCCAGGAAGCAGCAGAGTTGCTGTGCCACATTTCTGATTTAGATGAGGAGGTTTTTTCCTCCCTCCTTCCCTCCCTCAATGGGTCCTAGGTCCTCTCCTTCAGTAGTGGCAGCATCAGGCACATTTTTTGTGCTCTGTCCTTTTACATCAGAGTCAGAACAACATCTGAGAGTTTCCTATAGAAATGGTCCCACAGCAGACCTGCACATGGAGGTTTTGCACCAAGAAGTGCATCAGCAAAAACTAACAGGCGTGCTACAAAGCTAAGTATTAACAGGTTTCGTGTTCCCACAGGAAGGACCAAGTTTTGCAAGGCCTGGGCTCATATTTGTGTTTTATCAACAACCCAGCATGCAGAAAACTTGTTTCACCCAAAATAAAAGGCTGCAGATTTTGGATTCTATCTTGTTTTTCAGTGTCAGCTTTGAAATACACAAAATGTCCTTGTAGAACAGAAATTTCCAAGAAATTTGATGCTCGCATGCCAGGATTTTTCAGTGGGATCACTGCTAAACACATTAAAAGGAAACATGCCAGCATCACTGGAATCCAATCCTGCTGACAGTGGCTGACACATCCCCCTGAATATCTGAACTTCACAAAGCTGCACCTTCTGAAAGAAAGCAGGTTCGACAATCTCTGCTGTGTTATTAGGTCTAAGAGTCCATTTCACCTTTTCTCATTCTCTCATCTCTAAATTAACCACTCTGAGGCATCCTTCTTGCCCTGACTATTTTTGGGGGGTTGAACTTAACTTCAGGGGAGCTCTCACCTCCTTGCCAACTAGTATATCTCACCCCTTGCCAACTATTATAATACCAGTCACTCCAGGATAAATTTTGACTGGATATATTGTCATAAGCACTTCCTTTATGTACGTTAGTGTCCCAATAAACAACTGGCAAAGAATGAGTGACTCCTGGTTCTTTAATGGGCACAATGCTGATAGGACTAATGAAACATTATCCATTAACACAAGGTGTTTGATGGAAAAACAATAGCAGTGTGGCTTTGTGGCAGTGCAATACAGAAAGTGATAACAGAACAAAACAGCGAAGTTGAATGGTAGCTGCAGAAATTAAGAGGGTTTTTTTGGCTTTGGAAACAAACTGGAGCTTCTCTCAGCCTTATGCTTTCAGCTGACTTGGATGCAGATTATTTCAAGGGTATATGATTGAAGTGATGATATTGGGATGCCTCCCCAGGCTGTGACCAAGAACCACGTTCTCATCCCATCATTTGACAATCTTGCCTCAATTCATGCCCCCAAGACACAGAGGCGCATCAGCTCTGCCATGGGGAGAAGAGGAGAATATTTCTGGGTATACACAAACCACATCTTGGGCTCCCATATCTCCAAGCCACTCAGGAGTTTGGTCCCTTTCAACCCAGACATTTCTATGATTCCATAAACTTCCATCTGACTGACTTCACAAAAAGATCATTCATCCTTTCTTACCTCCTGAGGCTGCAGGCTGTGCTGAAAGGAAGCTCAGGTCCAGGAGCTGCCCACTGCCAGGAGGCACTTTCACAGAGACCATGTAACCTACAGCTACATCTTGTCTGGAGGCACAAACAAATCCATATGACTTCTCATCTCTCCAGAAAATAGCATGCCTTTCCTAGACAGCCACATTGCACATCAGCAAATACAGAAAGATGCAGGAAGTTCTTCCATAATGAAGGTCAATACTTCACATAACACATCCTTCTACTAAGAACATTTTTAAACTAAACATTATTCAAAAGGGGTTTGTTCTTATCTAGGCTTTTTGTTTCCAATCACTTTTCCTTTAAAACAGAGAAGCACCACCAAGAATAAATCCCTGTGGAAAGAAGTCCTTCTAGTGCTCTATTATTGTGGCCTATCAGTTAACAATACCATTCAGTAATTCCTTCCCAACTATATGTGTAAAGCATCAACACTACACTTTTTTTTTAAATTGAATTATCCCAGAGACAGCTTTATTTTTCATTCTATTCAATACAAATTTAAAGTGCTTTCTCTAAGAAGGACTAAAAGAGAATTATTTGTATTCATGCTCTTGTCTCCTTACCCACTCCCATTAAAAGCCCATGGGTGTCAATATTAGAAAACCCACTGGTTTTAAGGAAAAAACAAACAAACAAAAAACAAAACCCACACAAAAACACAAACAAACAAACAAAAACCAAATCTGAGAAAAGAAAAACCTAACAGCCAAATCTGACAAAAACTAAGTCACTTTCTGTTGCCAACAACAACCCAAGCAGAGCTGCAGCCTGTCCAGCAAGGCCTTTAACTTGCACACCAAGCTCTGTGGGACCTAAAACGTGTGTACTTCTGAACTGCCACCTTTTCCCTTAGCTTGGAGTTTGGCAGCATTATAACATTTATAATTAATCATTTTTATAGCTACTTGTCTGCACTAAGAGCCCAGCAAGACAAGTTTAAAATCCTTGTTGCAAAACTGAACTCATCGGAACTTCCTGCACCAAAAAAAAAAGAAGTCCAACCTCAATTAATAATTCATCTGTTTAAGAAAGGGACAATATTTGCTTTACAGTGTAAGTTTGGGGCCTATTTTTATGTCCCGCAATGTCCAAGGGAGTATTCATAAAATAATGAAATGCAAGACAAGCTATTTTTAGAAAACTAAATTGTCAAGCCTGATCACTGCAGGACTAAGCAGAAAGAAACACAATAATGTCACCATTTTTGAATGTATTAAATTTGGTCTTTTAAGTAAAATCATAATTCTATAATCTATCCATTTAGAGTTTGGGGAAATACTAATGCACAGAGTCTGACAGCTGAATCACCTCTACTGGCTCTGCATCCCATTTGCTTTTTCTGTAGCATTCACTACCACGGAGACACAGTGATTTAACATTAATTTAATTTACATATATTAAATGTGTTCAGAGTATTTGCACAGCTTGACTAGGACTATGGGATCATCTTTCCAGATTCATCTAACTACATGGCAAAGCCCCCAGGATGCAGTTATTTTGCTGTCTGTGGAACAGTCACCTCTTAACTACTCAAATTTAACTATCAGTGGTGAGTTACTTCTGTCCTGGCTACCAGCAACAGCTTGACAAGCTTTGTGCATTGGCATCTTCAGCCTTTCTCAGCCCCTTGGTCTGTATCTTTGTCTGCTTCAAAGCCCTTCAGAAAGCCCCAGTATATAGATCAATAGAGTTTTCCCTTTGGAAATCATAACATTTGCTGAGTAAAAAGAAAACCATTGTTGTTTGGAGAGCAGAGGAACTCTGGACCTTCACAGATGCCTTTTTCTCCTTGCATTAGTCTAAGCCCTGGTTTGCAGTCCTAACTGTTACAGCTTATGGGCTAAAGCATCCTCTTTTGGCCATTATGTAGAAAGATCTTTTTCAGAAACCCATTCACAACCACTATCCAAAAAAACCCAGTCACTGTACTACCTGATAAAAATATTGGGAAAATAGTTTGTTGCTTTTAAATCTGGGAGATGAATTAAGGAGACCCTAAGCCTTAACCCTCAGGTCTCAGTCCAGGTCTATGGACCAAGGGTTTGACATACTCGTGACAGAGAAGAGGCATCTGCTTCACTGAAGTCACAGCTGCACTGGTGTCCCAGAATTTGAGCTCAGCCCTCTCCCAGAAGGAATTTGTTTCAGTTTTAAGGAGAAACTTATATTTGAGATTAGCTGATGAGCTCACCAGGAGCTCAGCAGATTCACTGCCATGAACATGGCAGGTTGTTTGAGTCAGTGGTAGAAAAACAGGACATGGAAACTGCAAATATGGGTTGATGAAACTCGGCCACAGTTTGAAATTTTAATCAGCTTATGTTTGAAGCATGTCATTTTCTTTCCTCAAGTGACTTGAAATGTAATATGAAACAAAACACAATGGTAACTCCACCATCAACAGCTCACACAATAGAAGAGTTGCAGAAATGCTAATGGATACCTCTGCTGTCAGGAAAATCCTCCTATCTAAAGATTCTCTGTTCTTCTGCACACACAGCCTGATGTAGGTAAATCATCAAGGTTTTGTGAAGGGAAGTTTCAGGTGTCTGGGGAAAGAGTGCTGTAAGCTCAGCTATGGGAGTATGGGAAGCAGAGGAAATCACAGCAGAAGGACATCCAAACATGTGGCTTGGAAGAACCATTTGTGGTAAACATCTACTCCAAAAGCCACAAAACAATCACCAGTGTTTGGCAATAAATGTACATCTTGTAATAAAGGATTAAAACATCCATAAGGAACAGTTGTGAAGGGACTTGGGGATCTCAAGAACATTAGCAATGTCCTAAGTCTATGAAGTAGTAGGGACACATAGTATTTAATTCCTAGAACAACCTAGGCTAACCATATTCCATTTTTGAGTGGAAAGCCAGGAAGAAATTTGTGTAGTCCTTCTCAGTCTCACCTGAGGAACCTCTTTTTGGTCTCCAAATGGGATGGTATATTTCACTGAGTCACTGAGCAAGACATGCAAGCACTATCTTCGGGGTTTAGTTATATCCCAAGGAGAAATAAGCTCCTTTTTATTCTCAGCACACAGCCAGTTGAAGGCCTAAAGCATGGGAATAGTGCGATATCAATATGATGCAAACATATGATGCAAACCAACCTCCTGAAGTCCCTTAGAAATACCTATACATGAATCTCAAACTGCATTTTCTATTTACAGGAGTTCCTCTGTTGTGCTATAAAATCCCTTCCATAAATTTATGAAGCTCTAGCTTAGTTTTCAGGCCCTTGTTCTCAAAGATTTGCAGGGTATTTTCCCCCACCCCAAATAAAAGACAGTTTGATGAGTTAAATGAATAAATAAACAAACAAACAGCAAAAAACCCTAAATGCCCCCAGTTGCTCACTCCCAGCCAACTCATGCCCAGACAGTCTCTGAGCAATACAGCAGCCCTGGCAACACCCCCTCCAGGTTCTTTTTCTGATCATGGTGTCATACAATATGAGATGTCCCTCTCCCTTTTTCTTGTGCATCCCCAGCCTGCTTGCTGGTGGGGTTGTGTGAGAAGCAGAAGAGGCCTTGATGCTGTGCAAGCACTGCTCAGCAGTAACAAAAACATCCCCATGGTACCAACACTGTTTTCATCACAAAGGCAAAACACAGCACTGTATCAGCTACTCTGAAGAAAATTAACTTTATCTCAGACAAAACCAGCACCATTCCTGAAGGAGAATACTAATACTTCCTTGTTGATTGTATCTTTTTTTTAGTAGAAACAGCTACATCAGACTCTGTTTAACCAACACATACAGATCCATCTCTCATCTCCCACTGATGTGTTGTCCCCAACTATAGGAAAAAAATAATAAATCTCGTTATCAAATGTTATTCATTCCATCTCTCCCACTTTATTAAAGCATCACTCAGTTCTTCCAGACTACCATCAGAGTTCATCTCATCTGAAAATTTATGGGTCATCCATATTTGCTTAGAAATATGTTGAGCTGGAACTCACCACTCACCATCATAATAGACATTTTTAAAATGAAGCAAGAGCTCCATAAAGCAAATGAGTAAACAAGCTCTTCTGTGCTGACAGGCTTCATATTTTATAAGCATCTTCTTTTAGCCAGCTTAGGAAGCAAGCTTTTTGAGGTTGTGACCTCCCTTCCTACAGAAAATGCTACACAGACAGGCACACACAGCGAGTTACTGACAGTAGTGAGCTGCCCCTACACCTGCAGAGCAGCTCTGTGAGGGGGAAGAGGGAGCTGAGTTTAGCTGTTCTAGCTCATTTTAGGATGGGGGTATGCACACAAAAGATGAAGAATATATCTCGATATCTCTCTTGTATTGAGGTGCCCAGAACTGGAGTATTGTGTCAATCAAGAGGAGTATTTTCTGCCAAGGCTGTTGTGGAATTTAGGGATTCACATGCAGGACAGGGAGGACACTGGAAACAGATTGTGTGTTCACATCTCTGGAGATGGAGCCTGGAGCAGCCCTCTGAGAAAAAGGAGTCACATGAATAGTGATAAGGAAAGTGCAAGGTCCCCAGCAAGAGCTGCCAGGGAGTGGTTTCAGGCTGCAAGTCTTTGTGAGGCTTAGTTAACCATCACCTCATGAATACAATGCTGGGAGGGCAATAGGATTTAAAAGGTAACTCTGTGCTCAGCACTGTTTTCTCAGCTGCTTGCAGTGGATGTAGTGAATTCTGAGGCAATTTGCATGTCCTCCTGCATTGCCAGGGGTTTGAATGACCTATGGAAGCCAAGTGCCCAAAAGCTACACTAAGATACCAGTGCCCTGAGTGTTGCTAATTCTCCCTTTTTGCCCATAAAGGGTGCCAGCTACTGAAACACTTGTATCATTTGAGGTACAATGGGATGCCCCATCGAGGCTCCAGCTGTTATCCTGCCAGAAAGAGATGCTGGCACATTTATGAGACCAGTATATGCAGTAACGTCTGGATATCTTATTCTTGCCAGGTTTTGAGCATCATCTTCTTCCATGGACTAAAATAAACCTTTGTTACCTTAAAGGATTGATCTCAATAAGTTTCTTTTAAGTCTTTTCAAGTCTTAGATTAAATGGCAAACCTACTCTGGTTGCTCATAATCAGTCATATCCCATCATAGAAAAAAAGGTGGCACAAAGTGCACCAATAGTTCAAATCTCACCCAGGAAAACAGCAATTAAGGGTTTTCCACAGCATGAGAAAGAGAAACACAAGATCCTGTCAAGGAGGTTTACAGTCTCAGAAGTCAGAAAGGGTGCTCACTATCCTATCCTGGGATCCATTCCTTAAAAGGCTTTTGCAGAGTTTCTCTGCTTTCAAATGCCACTGCAATGACAGAACTTAAATACAAGAGATTACATATGTTCCAAAGACCTTTACCACCAACCTCCCCTCCTTCCCTGCCAAATCCTCAGATGATTTCACCTAATTGATTTAGTTAACTTTCCAAAACCACTGGAGAGCTAAAAGTGGTTTGCCTCATATTCAGAGGGGTTAGATAAAGTTGAGGATTAATTTTAGCAAAGTAATATCAGATGGCTAAGTGCTAGTAGATGTGCAGAGACTCAGAAAAGTGATGTAGGAGCATTGTGTTGTCACGGAAAGGAGAGAATTACTTCAATAGTTTTTCTTCATTTATAATTCCTATAATGATATTATCTCAAAAAGAAAATAACCCCCAGGATGTCTGAGTCAATGACAGTTCTGTTCACCCACAGCTTTCTCAAACTAGTTTTATCATGTACCATATTTTCCTGGCATATTTTGTCTTACTTTTTCCCATCCACAGATAGAAAAATTCACCTGACATCTAAGTTCAGTGCAGCTCTAGTGACAGTAGTTAGACTGGGGACTTTATTCACAGACAAGCAGTATGTTGTTCAGTACCAAATTAATCTACTGGAGGTTTGAGCACTGACACTCAGGAAATTATTATGCAGCTAAGCACCACTTTATAAGCTCTTCTGTTTCCCATAACCCCAGTCAACATCAGCAGCCCAGCACGGGAGTATCTAAACAGCAATAAAACATGGGGACAGTACCTTCACAGCTTCAAAAGGAGAACAACCTGCAGGTATTGTCTGGGGGGCCAAATGGTCGATGGAGGTCCAAGGATTATCTTCCTCAGCTTTGTTTCTTAAGCCGCCTTCAGGGACAACTCTGCCCTGTGAATATCAACAGAAGATTTTTTTACTTGCTTTCAAAACTAGAGCTCCTCTTTGGTAGGGCCTGGATTTTATCACAGTGCTCCACATTGCCACCTGTGGTGGTACAGACCCCCCTGCCCGGGGTCACCACCATGGCTCCTACACCCCTGTGCTGAGCAGCAGCAGGTTTTTTAGCAGCCATCTGGCAAAGCTGGAGAAAACCTTTTCTTTCTAGATGTCACAGCACTGCTGTGAAGTGAGGCAGCACTAGGGCTGTCACCCAACCCCAAACCAAACAAATGGAAGCACCTCTGCCAAGGGCAATGTGCCACAGATAAACTGCATTTTGTCACACCCTCAGCCCTTCCCAAATACTGTGGGTTTGCAAGAGACTTTTATCCTTTTTTTAGGTCACTAGAAAAATGCTTTTTTTTCTCCATGGCTCTTCTCAGACAACACAGCCCTTGAATTAGTGCTCCTTACTGAAGGGCTCAGCTACTCAATTCCCTTTCCTTTCTTCTGTCTTGACTCTCCAGGTGGTGGCAGTTCCTTCAGCTTATTACAGCCACCAGTCAAATGAGTAAACTTTTCATACAGAGATGTTTCTTTTCCACCAAAAGCAAGCAACTCTTTTACCCAAGTGTGCTGCAAGTACTTCACATCTTTTTAAAGACACACACCTTTGTAGAAGAGAGGGAAATAGAGCAATAAATAAAATAAATAAACCATAAAGGTATCTTTTCCAGAGTCAGAGGGATGAAGGGGAACTAGTATTGAGGAGGCCATGAGGTTATTATTGCATTCAGTGTTCATTGGTCTGCCAGAGCTCCTGAAACACACACTGAAATTAGGGGACACTGTATCTCAGGATGCAGAGGTTGGGCATTTTGATCAAAGCCTCAGCTCCTGGAATCATAGGAGTAGATTGGAATTTTAACATACAGGAAGAAAGACAAGGAACAAACCAAACCAACCAACCGACCAAAAACAAAACCAACCAACCACCACCAAAATAATAATAATATACAAAATCAAAGCCAAAACCAAACTAAACAAAAAAATCAAAGCAAATAAAAAAACCCAAACAAAACAAATTAAAAAGCACACACACACACAAAACAAACAAAAAAGACCAAAAAAACCTCTTTTCTACTTCTGGAAAACAACACACATTAAAATATGATCAGAAAAGCCATTAAACATAAGTGCAGAACTCAGGAAGAGAAAACCCAGGAGTTCTGCTTCATGAATACGGCTTTTTAGGCAACTAAATGACACCAGCATCATGCAAGTAATTTTTCTTGTGACAATAGCGCTGTAGTGCAATTAGCATTCATTTGGAGAGGAGTAAAGGAATGGCTCACCATGACCTCCAGGCAATCACTCCTACGGGCAGATTCTGTGGCCATAAGTAGTCCAGTCACAATTATCAGAGACAGGGTGGCACAATTAACACTGAAAAACAAAATTAAATTGGCTTTAAAGTTAGCTGACTTAAAGTTGGTGCCCATCTGAAGAGGCAAAGGCACTTGGGAGTGGACAACCAAGTCAACTGAATGCCACAGATGATCTCTTGGATAAATACACTTTGCACATAGGAGCTGAAAGTAGAAAGCAGGGGTGAGGCTGTGCAGGTGGAGGTGCTGTCAAGCTCTGGGATTCAGTCAGGCACAGGCAGAAAATCCCAGCTGTTGAGGGAAGAGGCACTGGCTATGATTAAGAAAACACAAGATACCACTGTTTACCTAAGAACAGACATGAGGAAGAATTTCTGCCCCATGAGGGTGTTGAGACACTGGCACAGGGTGCCCTGAGAGGTGAAGGAAGCCCCATCCTTGGAAGTTTGGAAGGCCAGGCTGGATGGGGCTCTGAGCAACCTGCTCTAGTGGGAGGTGTCCCTGCCCTTGGCAGGGGGTTGGAACTGGATGAGCTTTAAGGTCCCTTCCAGCCCGGACAATTCAATGATTCTAAGAGCACCCATGTTAGTGCAGATAAGACCCCCAGAGTTTTCTCTCTCAATGTTGCTATTTAGATACTATCATTTTTGCAGAATTCCTTTGAATCTGACGGACAAGTGTTAACAGAAGGGACTAGACCTTCCCAACACCAATCAGAGGAAGAGAAGTGTACTCTGGAGTTGTGTTGTAGTCCCTTTCACCTAATAAATTATACAAAGCTTAGTGCAAAGGCACCAGCTGGGATTTTGGCCCATGATACTGGATGGTGAACAGTCTTCTCTTTGGAATATATCTTCACATACATATAAATAATTCTGAATGTCTGTTTATGCTCCACCAATATTTTTTCCCATCCCTCTTCTATATTTGAACAAATGACTCCAATTCCTGAAGTATTTCACATTGTGTTTTTTTCAAAGAACATAAGCCATCAAACGCTTGCACCTTGTCAAATCTTAGAAGCTTAGGCTGAGATGGAACAGAATCACTTGTGTGATGTGACTGCAGCACATCCTAAACCACTACAAAAATAAAGATGGTTACAAATGAGTACATGGCATCTTTCCTCCAAGCAGGACATAAACCAAAGCCACTAGGAAAATAGGACTGTAATTTGGATTGGTCCAGATTCTGGGACTCACTATTTGGTCCAGCTCAAAGTCAAAATTAACATATTTAAAAGAAGGCAAAGAAAAATATATTCTATTCTGGCATCCTAAAAAAAATATATTTATATAAAAATATTTTTATGTATATTCTGGCATCCTAAAAAATACTAGGCCTTAAAAATGTAATTCTAATCACATTAGGCCATTCTAATTGCTCTGCTATGAAACTTTTAGTATGCAGGATTTCCCAACTCTAGAAAATTAAGGCTTTCTCTCCTTATGAAAATAAAAGGAGTGCCAGCCTTCAAAAAAAACCACAAGGAATTAATATCTTAACTCCAGCAGCCCATGATAAACCAGATGCTCACATCAGAGGGATGCAAGTATAAATGATCATAGAGCCACTGAATCATAGAATGGTTTGGGTTGGAAAGGACCTTAAAGTTAACCTAGTTTCACCCACCCTGCCATGGGCAGGGACACCTCCTGCTCTACCAGGTTGCTGAAAGCTCCATCCAATCTGGCCTTCAATGCTTCCAGGGAGGGGATATCCACCACTTTACTGGGTACTCCAGTGTGAAACAGCTTATACTCAGCAAACCTGTATGAAGGCTCTCAGAAACAGTCAACAATTCCAAATCCTGGCCTTAGACAAGTGATCACTGAACAAAAACCCCCAAATCCCTCTGGTGCAGGCACTGGTAATACTGTTTTTTTGGATGTTTCTTACAGTAGCTAAGATCCCCTGGCAATCTTTATAAACAGGACCACCCAGCTTTGTGTTTTGCCTCTAATTTAACTATTTTCTCCCTCTGCTGCCCAATGAGAATCACTTAATATGATTTCGCTTTGGCAAAGTGCCTCTGATTCTCCTGTCCTTAATTTCATGTAGCACTGTTGTGAATCAGCACATGTCATCACATCTGTTCAATGAAAGGTATTCAAGATATACAGGCCTCAGGAGCTTCAAATCATGTGGAAGAGACATATTGGGGGGGGAAAATGGCATTATATAAGCAAGTTAAACAGCAGATCTAGGCTTATTTTGTAAAACAAGACAAAACAACAAAAACACAAAAGGATCCATTTGTTGCATTGCTTTGATACTGAGGAAGACATTTCTCAAAGGGCATCTGAATTTATGCCTCCTAATTATCAGCACAGTTATTTGGTGTAAAGATCTATTTCAACAGCTGGCTAACTGAAAAGCATAGAATCATGGAATTGTCAGGGTTGGAAGGGATCTTAAAGCTCATCCAGTTCCAACCCCCCTGCCAAGGGCAGGGAAAGTTCCCACTAGGTCAGGTATGTCAGGGTACTGCCTTAAAGCTCTAGAGGCAAATTCTCAGCCAGTGTAGAGCGTCAGCTCCAAAAATGAGTCTGTGAGGACCTTTTGTTTTCACAATTTCATGTTTACATCAACTACTTCCACCTTAAGGCCACAAGTCACAAAACAAAGCCAAGGTATTACCATGCAACAATTTTAATTCAAAACATCCTAATAATACAAGGGTAAGGAGGTTCCTCTTCCCAGCCTTACCATTTTTTCCTAAAATTCAGTATTAAAAGGATTAAAAAAACCACCTTTAAAAGCTTAAAGGAATGTAATATTCTTGCTCTAGTGTTACTCTGCTAGGCACAATTTTCTCTATTCTTATTCTTCATTCTACTCCTGAATCATAGGGATAGTTTCTTCTGACAGAACTGATAGTATTTCATTGTCTTCCCCAAAGATCTGGCACCTCATAAGAGCAGAAAAATTTGTCATTCACAAGGGCAGAATTACAAAAAGCATTATTGAAAATCCTTTTAAGTCCAAATTTTGTTTGCAAAATGAAATTCTAGAAGGTGGCAATTCTTTTCCTTGCCATCTTCTAAATCTCCCTGTCATCCTGTAAAATACTTCTCCAACAGGATTACTCTGGTGAGCAAGCCAACTATAACAATGGAAATTCGATGGAATTCAGGCAGCCACAGAACATTTGTATTATTTAGGTGTATGAAGATACCAGAACAGCATGGTCAGATGCAGCTACCCTAGCTTTCTCTAGAAGTAGCTGGATGCTATAAAATATTTAACATCATTGATAGAGAAGAATAGTTAACAAGTCAGAAACCAGAAACTCTATACCTCTTTCATATACCTAGGACCTATAATCTTAATTATTCAGCAGTAGGAGTGCAACCAGTCCAGGTTGCAGCATGGGCTGCCATTGTAAGCTGTAATGCAGAAGGGTGTAGAGTAAGGGTTTAAGCATTTATGTGAAGCGTTAGTTACAGACAAAAAATCAAAATAAAATAACCTAAAGATTTAAATTTTCTTTTTAAGAGGGAGTTTGCCAATTAAAGAACATAGCTGCTTGAGAATTAACAGGAGGAGATGTTGTTAAGTGATTAGTAGGAGAAAAAGTAATAAAATGAAGTGTCAATGTTTTAATTAAAACAGTTTGGAGAGAGTTCTAGGCATTGTGTAGAATTAGACCAAATATCTACCTTCACAGGAGTGATCTTGTGCATATGTTCAGTCTCAGAAAAACAATTTCATACAATCTTGGAAAGAAATATAAAAAGACTTCTGTTCTTTCTGAACAATAAGTCAGATAATAAGAGTATTGTAACCCATTTCATAGTCAAATAACATGGAACTTTAAATACTCTCTCTAATGATATGTCTCTGTGAGAGACATCAGTACCCAGCAATCTCACCCAGATCCACCTGCTGAGCACTGCTGTCTGTCTCAGGCTCACTAAAGGGTCATTCTTGGACTCAGTTGCATCCAAGGATGCGATTCATAATCCTTTAGTGATGTGTTAAATCTCCCTGCAAAATACTAATCATACAATCCTAGCAATATCTGGGTTAAAGGGACCTCCAGAGTTCATCTAGTCCAAGCCCCTGCTGAGAGCAGGGACACCTGCAACTACAGCAGGTTGCTCAGAGCCTCCTCAAGCCCCACCTGGAATGGCTCCAGGGATGGGGCCTCAACCACCTCCCTGGGCAACCTGTTCCAGTGTCCACCACTCTCCTGGGAAAGAACTTCTTCCTTAGTTCTCATCTCAATCCACTCCTTTCTCATTTCCAACCATTGCCCCTTGGCCTTTCCCTCCAGACCTTTGGAAACAGGCCCTCTCCAGGCTTTTGATTGTCCATCAGGACATCATCCCCTTCACAGAAAACACAGAGTATGCAACCCAAATTGTTTCTGGCAAGATCTCTTCCTCCAAGCATCTCAGAAGAGTTATTGTTATACATTATTGATATACAGAGGGATAAGTAATCAACATCAGGATTTCATTCATCCACAATTATTTCTTAATAAATGAATAATTTGTTTTTACAAGCTCTGTTGAGCTGCACAGTACAAAGAAGGCCAAGTCTTTAGACTCTGGGTACATGATTACCAATTGTGGTCTTAATTGACAGAGATCACTTCACCTCTGGCAAGGATATGACCACTCCACATTTTAAAGCACATTTGCTCTTTAAAGAAAGTCTGAAAATTTCCAATAGGATATATCAATTCAGAGCTAGGGGTAACAAATAAAAAAAACCAAACCAACAAAACAAAAGAAAGCTGGGGAGGGACTTTTTAGGCTGTTGGGTAGTGATGGGACTGGAGGGGATGGATTGAAACTAGAGATGGGTGGATTCAGATCAGACATGAGGAAGAATTTATTCCCCTGAAGTGCTGAGACACTGGCACAGGGTGCCCTGAGAGGTGGGGGAAGCCCCATCCTTGGAAGTTTGGAAGGCCAGGTTGGATAGGGCTCTGAGCAACCTGCTCTAGGGGGAGGTGTCCCTGCCCTTGGCAGGGGGTTGGAACTGGATGAGCTTTAAGGTTCCTTCCAACCCTGACAGTTCTATGATTCTATAAAACACAAACCAACCAAGCAGCATGACTGAACTGCAGCTCAATATCAGGCAGATGTTCCTTGCAGGATTTTCCACCTCTTTTTTCTAAAAAAAAGTTACTACATCAATCACACTGTGCAGTTTCAACAATATGCACAACATTCATCACTGAAATTTTCATTAGTTAAAATTCATTCTCATCAGTAAAAACACAGATGGCTCCTAAAAGCAGCTCTTTCTATAGCAAAGGATCCTATCCATCATCATCACATGCTCTGCAGGCATTTCACAGAATACTTTTAAAATCTGGGCTCCTTTGTGGTCAGTGTTGAACATTTTAAAGTATATGCCATTGTTTGATCAACTGCAGGACTGCTGCAAGTTTGATTCAAGGGGTGTTGTCAAGGGTTTTTTTGAACATTGGATCTAAAAGCTCTTAGAAGTCCCTATCAATCAATTCACCAATGACACATTCTATATGTCAGTGTACAAAAGAGTCGTTTCCTCACTTAGGCTTCCAAATAGGTAATATCATTACATTTCATGACATGCCCTGAGATATTTCAGTTATGCTGCACTGTTTGTCACCTTGCAAAACCCCTAAATTACAAAATAAGTTCACATAAACAAGCACTCTCTCTTTTTCCCCACGGCCATACACACTTGCATTCTTCTTTCCCCATCTAGAATGTTAATGACCTGATGAACTTCTAGTTAGAAAACATTAGACTAACACCCATCAAGAGCTATTAAAAGAACTACCAATCACACAAAATTATCCCTACTGGCATCTGAATTAACATCAAACTGAAAAAATACATGGTAGCCTGAAACTGCTGGTCTTGTAAAGAATGAATAGGCAAAAGCTCTTAATTTGACTTTTAAATTGCCACTGTATATTGTGGCACATCAACAATAGTCAGGATGCCACACACACCTTAGGAGTCAAAGTTTAATAGAATTAAAAGAGCAAAGGACTGGACGTCAGAAAAGGAGTTCCTTTTCCATAAAAAAAATCACTCTTTTTTTTTCATATTTATAAGAAAGCCATTTATAATGAGGAAAGCAGTGCTCATTCCAATACTTAATTAGAGGCAGAAATATTTCAGCAAAATTTTATCGTTGCAAGAAGAGGGGTAGAGGAAAATTTAATTACAGAAATTACTGAAAAAATGTGAGCTTCACTACTCTCCCCCCTCCCTCTGTTGAATTTCTCCATTAAGCATCACAAAAAAAAAAGGCTTGTGGATCAGCTACTCCAATGAAAATGGCAGTTTATGAATAGAATATAAACTACTGATCATACTGCAAGCAGCAAACCTTTTCTTAAAAAGCCTTTCTTTGTCTCTGTAACAAATTATTTCTGCACAGATAAGCCCTAAGGTGCTAAGTGTAATATATGGCACATACAGCATCATGATTTATCTTTAAGTCTGGGCTATGAGGCTGTAACATCATTGATTTCAAAGCAAATTTTTTTTTAAGGTTGTCTTTCATCTTAAATTCTTAGGTCAAAATTAAATAGCAAACTGGTTCTAGAAAATAAGCTCCTTCAAAAATGAAATCTCTGTTCAGTCAGTTATTCAACCCACTGGGATTATCTAGAGAAGCCTGCAGAGGCACCCACACCTTTCAAAGCTTGGTCAAAATCCCACTGGAACACCTAGGTGGCAGCTCTCAAGTTCTCAATCTCGTGGAGATGCCCATGAGAGTGTCTCTAAAACTACAGGCACACTGCCAGGGAAGTGTGTGCAGAGCCACAACAGCCTGTTATCCAGTGAGAACACCAGCACGCGAGTGAAATACCAATTTAATACTCAACAAACAGATTCAGTCACTCCTCTAGTTCCTGTGCTGTCCTGGAAATGGTCATCAAAACTTCAGCAGCACCTTTGTTACGCAAAGGAACCCGAGGTCAGACACTTCCACAAGCAAACCACTCACTGGGTATTGCCCATCACTACCATGGGGTAGCACATTCTTTGGTAGCTATTTGCAATTCATGACAAGAAAATCATAGTTTTTGTGGTAGCGATGGGATGATGCGAAACAAAATTGGAGAAAGTGCTCTGCAAAAAATTATATTAAACAAAAAAAAAATAATTAAATTCTTCTTAGAACAATATTATTTTGTGTCTAAAATAATAATAATAATAAAAAAATGCATATCAATTCTTCCTTGTTGCTCTTTCCCCCTCTGAGTCTAAAAAATTATCATCTTAGTTTGAATATTAATTTTATCCAAAGGATGCAGCTTGTTAGCCAAGGATGATAAAAACTGATCAACACATTGGGTTTCCTGAAGTCAGAGAAGAAACTAATTAAAGATGAAATTCTGCTAGCAATTAATCATGCTGCCTTCAAGGTAGTTTTTAATTGAGGTACTAGGCTTCGAGAATCTATCTTTTTACCTCATCCACACATCCTTTTTCAGCTAATATCAGAAGTTGCCCAGTACCTATTCTGCTTCTAGCAGGAGGGACCCCACCACCTCAGGCATTAGGACATTGCTGTGTAGAGTAATTTTCCTTGCATAGGCACCATCCAGTGTGTGTGACCTTCAATACATTCCCCTGATTACAAGAGGAGCTGGATGCCTTCAAGAGACACATCTCAGTCATATTGGGAATTAAATTGCTTTAAAAGCCATGACTTTGGGGGTATCAGTTGAAAGCAGCATCTAAATGGATAAAACAGAAAGCAGAAGAAAGATAATAACAGAAACACAACCAAAAAAGCTGAAGAAAACAATCAGAAGGTGTGATTTGCCTCAGTTCAGAAGGAATGAGTAGCAGAGATGGGAATTGAAAGGAGAAAGGAGATCTTCTGGATTAATTTAAAAAATATCTGTCTCTACATTTCCCAAATGAGAACTGATGGAAAAGCTGTGTGATTTCCTCCTCCTAAGGAAAATCTCACTGTAAACAAGATGATAAAGCAAGGCAGGAGGTAATCAGGACTGAGACAACATCTGTCAAGGCTATCAGTCCTGCTGCTCCAAAAGCTCTTCAAGGAACTCAAGGGAAGGCATTGGCTCCCCCAGTCTGTGAGTCTGTCTGAAAGGATAATAAAGTTGGGGTAATTGTATGAAATAAATCCCTAAGGGAACTGGGAAGGGGTGTTTGAGTGTGGGTGACAGGGAATGATTTAGCTCCAGTAATAACTGATGCAGACGGGCTTCAAAAGACATGCTAATCTTCACAGTAAAGATAAAAGAAAAACTTTGATGGGAAAAGCTTGCATTACAAAAAAAAAAAAACCAAACAAAAAAACAAACAAACAAACAAACAAAAAGATGGAAAGGATGTCCACAATCAGCTTCAAACAATCTGATTTTGTATGAGATTAGAGCTATCCCGCATCTCCCAGCAGCAAGGAGCCTACTGACAACTACCTCCTGCTACCTGTCAAACCAGTAACGTCACCATCTCATTACAACAAAACAGCATCTCCCAGGTTTTATATAACTAAAGTTATATACAGAGCCTGGGATAATCCAGAGGCTGGGATAAACCATGGTGCAGTCTGCATCATTCACCTTTAAGCCTCTCTCTAATGAAGAGACCTTCCCATGTGCAACCACCGGCTGTAGCTCCTGCAGACAGCTGGTACAGACACAGCTTCAGTGCTCAGACAAGCTTGAAGATGTTAGCACAATATTTCTTAAGCATTATCAATTAAAATAAGAGTCTGTAACCTAAAGCTGCAGTTTTCAGGTCCATGTTAAAACCCCTGGTGATCCCCTGGTGCAGATGACATCAAGTCAGGCAGGAGTGTTGATCTGCATGAGGACAGGGAGGCTCTAGAGAGACTGGGACAGGTTGGATCGAGGGGCCAATGATAACGGGAGGAGCTTCAAGAGGCCGGGGCCTGCACTGGGGCCACAACAACCCCACACAAAGATACAGGCTTGGGAAGTGTGGCTGGAAAGCTGCTGGTAGAAAAGGACCTGGGGTCTGAATTGACAAGAGACTGAACATGAGCCAGCTGTGTGCCCAGGTGGCCAAGAAAGCCAATGGCATCCTGGCTTGTATTAGAAACAGTGTGAGCGGCAGGAGTAGGGAGGGGATTGTCCCCCTGTACTTGACACTGGTGAGACCAAAACTTGAGTATTGTGTCCAGTTCTGGGCACCTCAACCCCATATTTATCTGAGGGGCTGGAGTGAGTGCAGAGGAGGGAATGGAGCTGGGGAAGGGCCTGGAGAACAAATCTGATGAAGAGACTGAAGGAGCTGGGACTATTTAGTTTGGAAGAGTCTGAGGGGAGACCTCCTCACTCTCTACAACTCCCTGAAAGGACATTGTAGAGAGGCTGGTGCTGGTCTCTTCTCCCAGGGCATTAGTGATGGAACAAGAGGGGATGGATTCCAGCTGCACCAGGGGAGGGTCAGACTGGGCATTAGGGAACAGTTTTTCACTGCAAGAGCAGCCAGAGCCTGGAACAGGCTGCCCAGGGAGGGGGTTGAGTCACTAACCCTGGATGTGTTTAAGGGTCATTAGGATGTGGTTTTGAGGGCCATGGTTTAGGGGTGAACTTTGTAGAGTAGGGCTAATGGTTGGACTTGATGATCCCAAGGGTCTTTTTCAACCTGAATGATCCTATGAAAATCAGGACTCCATGTACCTGGGTCTTCTGCACTCCCTATGTTACCTGCCCTTCACACGGATGCAGTGTGAAGGAAGTTTACATCTCCACCATACAGCTGTTTTTCATCAGAAGCTTCTGTGTTTTTAGTGAAGAGGGGTCACAACTGAGCCACATTTTCTTGCCTGTCCTCCTAATGCCCTTCTCTTCTGGAGGACTTTGTTTTTATATCGCCGAGCTGCAAAATCCTGAAAGTCCAGAAAAAACAAGAAGAGCCCCTCACACCTAAACCTCTCCCTCCTTTCCCTGCCTTGAAACCTCATTCTTCAATGCCACACTTCACCATGCTGGACCACTCAGTTCAGATATGTGCATCCAGATAAGACCCTTGATCTTGTTCTGTTGAAGCTACAGCCTTCTTTCCCTCTCCTGTCCTTTTGCTTCACCATCAAAGAACAACTATGTGTTTTCTGGCTATCTGCACAATTTCTTTCAGGAGCAGCCTCCTCTCAGCCCCTTCCTCAAGCATCTCCAGCCATCACTGATGTTTCTGCTCTCCCTCAATCTGCTTCAGCTGCCAAATACACTCAGAGATGCTGAAAAATCAAACGTGCCCTGTCCACATTGTCCTTTCACTACTGGAACTGGCCCAGAAACCTTTATTTTTCCCTAAAAAAAAAAAGAAAAAAAAAAGTCCTTTTGAAAAATTTTTAACCAAGAATTTAAGGGCACCTTAAAAATAAGTATTTTCTTTTCTTTAGACCTCCCTCTTTCATGGAGGAGTGGGTACTACAAACCAAAAACTGCAGTTCCCTTTATTGAACACACCTCAGTTATGAAAGGGACAGGCAGCAAGAAAGGTTTTTCTTTGTCTCCAGAGAAAGAAGGTATAGGAGCAAGGGGGGGGAAAGGGAGAGGAAGAAGACAAGTGAGCAGAGGTAAAAATAAAGCTATTTTGCATTATTTTACATTAATTTTCTTTTAATAGGCAAACACAGAATTTCAAAGTGTTTTCCTTCACAAGCCATTCATTAAAAACAGTCCTAGTTCTGTGTCACTACCTGTAAACAGTTTCTCTGTTTTCCAATGATTTATAGCTAATTTATTTATTTGTGATATAGCAGTTTAGTTTGCTATGCTCAATTAAACCAGCTTATGCCTTTGTTCTTTTTTATAGCTTTGACATCAACTGATCTAGAAAGACATTTGCAATGGGAGGGCAAAAGAAGAAGGTTATAGCCTAAAGAGAAGCCAAATAAACCTTTTAATATCCACTCATAATCATAGAACCATAATGGTTGGAAAGGACTATAGGATCACCAAGTCCAACATTCATCTTAGCCTCAAGTGCTGCATCTACTCACTTTTAAACCCCTCCAGGGATGGTGACTCCACCCCCTCCCTGGGCAGCCTGTTCCACTGCCTCAACACTCTCTCAGGAAAGAATTTCTTCGTAATATCCAATCTAAACCTCCTAATATGCAATCTAAGCCTCCCCTGCTGCAACTTGAGGCTGTTTCCTTTTGTTCTATAATTAGTAAATTGGGAGACCAACACCAGCCTGGCTACACCCTCCTGTTAGGTTAATATGACTATATCTTTCCTTTCCATACTCCTGCTATAAAATATAAATATTCCTTACTATCAGCTACTGACCACAAAGGTTTACTTTGGGTTCAGACTTCCTACTCCTCTAAAGTATTAGCAGGAGAACATACTTTTGTTTCACCATACCCACTTGTGTACCAGATCTCAGCAGAACACTCATTTTTCTGACTCAGAAACATTTTTCCAATGTAATTACAAGATGCTCTTCACTAGAAAGATAAATGTGTATGATCAGTTCCAGATATATTGCCTTTTTATGTGTAAGCAAGCTTGGCTATACAAATTCCAATGATAGATCGCCCTGTGGCCAACGACCCTCTGAAGCTTGCTGTGCAAAGCATTACTCAGCACTACTTTTTAAGAGAGACAGTTGTTTTAGACTCTGGCAAGCTTGAAAAGAACTGAAGGCAGATGGGAAGAGAACTGCTAGGTCAGTGTGTGCTAGGCTGCTTATGGTGTGCTTGGAGTTTGTGTATCTGGCACACTCACAGGAAAGAAGTTTTTTCTCATATTTATGTGGAATCTCCTGTGTTCCAGCTGCACCCATTTCCCCCTGTCCTGTCACTGGATGTCCCTGAGCAGAGCCTGGCTCCATCCTCCTGACACTCTCCCTTTACATATTGATAAACAT
>JANHGL010001161.1:0-36166 GCA_024611195.1 Ceyx melanurus
CCGCAGCCCCCGGACTGGCGGATGACGCTGAAGACGATCCGCAACGGGGTGCACAAGATCGACGTGTACCTCAACGCGGCCCTCGACCTGCTGGGCGGCGAGGACGGCCTGTGCCAGTACAAGTGCAGCGACGGTGAGGCGGCTGGCGGGGCGGAGGGGCTGGCGGCGCGGCTGGGACCCCTTCGGTCCGGCCGCGACCCTTGGCCTCCCCTCGGACGGTTCCCTTCGGGCGGCCCGGCCCGGTCAGAGCGGCCGGGCGGTCTGGAGGTGCCGCTCCCGGGGCAGGCTCAGTAACGAGGGCTCAGACGGCTGTGGATTTGTCCCTATAGATCTATATACGGTGCGGCCGGAGGCGGCTGCCGCAGAGGGAGAGGTGCCAGGCGACGATGCTCCACAAACGGGGGGGGGGGGGGGTCTTTCCAGGCTTCTCACTCGCGCCCCGAAACGAGAAGTTCTCCTCGACCTTCTCTCTGCTCAGCCCATCTACCCCCAGGTTCCGAGCCAGGAAATTAATTTGGTTGGCTCCACAAAGTGTCCAGGACACCCTGACATGTCCTCTCGCTGCTAGAACAGGCACTTCTCAAATCTCTTTTGTCTTCTGCCTTACTTTTAATTGTGGGCTAAGTTTGTTTCCAGCACTGCTACACAAGGTGGAGAGGGTCATTTCTCAACTCCACAATTTCCTTAGCCTGGGGTGCAGAATTCTCTGTCTTGCAGCCCTGGTAAAAGTTTGGGGAGATGGGACTTTAGCAGTCTCTACTAATTCAAATTATATTCATGTTACAGTTGTAAAATAGAAAAGATGTTTCAGTCCAGTTAATTTTAAAGGTTGCTAAAAACTTCAGAGCACTGTTGATTGTATATAAAGCATAGAAGTATTAATGGACAGAGAGTCCTCTGTTCTTTAGCTTAATCCTACCTATTGCACAATTAACTGACATAACTGTAATAACTTGAGCTAATTTTTTTAACTTGGGAATTTAACACTTGCTCAGGTATATTCTCCCTCCTTTCTACAAGAAAAAGCTTAATACACCTAAGTTGTAATTTGGTAATAACTGATATTCAGGTGGCTGAATATGTGTTTATTTAAAAAATATAACTAATAATTTAAGCCCACCCTGTGGTGAATTTTACTAAAATTCAGTGGAAAAAAAAATCTGAGACAGGATAAATTGCCTTTTTCAGGATCAAAGCCCTTTCCTCGCTATGGATATAAACCATCACCACCAAATGGTTGTGGGTCCCCTCTGTTTGGAGTTCAGGTAAGTATTTCCATTTGGGGGGCTTCTTTCTTTGTCTTTTATAAATCACCTCTCTCTCCCTCATTCTAAGGATGAGACGATGTGTGTACAGTGTCCCTGTTTTTATCAGCTTCAGCACATCAAGCAGCTCTGTGGGTGCTTGGGTGCTGGCTGGGGCCACACTCACGTTGACCAGCAAAATACAGAGACAAGTGAATAACAGCTGGATTCATGGTGTTAGTTTTGAATTTCTAGCTGTTAGACTCTGTCCACATTCTTTCTTAGCTGCAATACCAACGGAGGGTGTGTGTGTATGGATTTTCTTGACAGTTTGACATTGGGATCCCTTCGATGACAAAGTGCTGCAATCACCACGACAGATGCTACGATACTTGTGGCAATAAAAAAAATGACTGTGATGAGCAGTTCCAGTCCTGCCTCTCCAAAATCTGCAGAGATGTGCAAAAAACACTCGGAATCTCAGAGAGTGTCCAGGGTGAGTGTGAAAAAAAAAAAGCCTTTCTTTTTCTTCAAGTTGAACCCAAGCTTATTTGGCAGAGGATCTCTGCATTTCCATAAGCTGGTGCTGTTGCTACCAGAGGCTCTGTTGTGCAGCCTGGGCACTTGTACAGCAGAGCAATGACCTGGCCTAGGAAAATGATCAGGGTTAAAATTAACTTCAGTGGGGGAAATAATAATGCTTCCCATCCAGGAGTATGGGAATACAGCCTGTTCAAACCACCTGTGTACATTTACAGTTGCATAGCTGAATATTCTCTGGTCTGCTGGAGGATTTCTAAATGGCTGCTATGTGTCATTGCTAGTAAAGTTTGTTTTTATGAAATAAGTTGTTACAATAATATATTGTCATAGTTAATGCTGTCCCTTAGTAGATATTTTTAGGTGTCTTAGTAACAGGCTATATACTCCTGGTTGTTGGCCTGCATCTGATGAGCATGTGACATAACCTAACCTGGACACTGTCACTTTCACAGTGACTGATCTCACCAAGAGCAATAAGGTCTCAGAACAATCTTGTGCTTAAACTCTTCATTTTTTTAACTGCAAATATAATCACATTAGTATTTAGTGTCAGAACTGGTGAGCATTTGTTCAGGTCTGTTGAGCTGTTGTTAAGATGGCAACTGGGATGCAAAAAGGGAGGGAGTAGAACTCTTTCCAACACTAGGTGATGTTTCTAACATGTAACATTCCATATGCAGTGAATTTTCTTGCTTGTTTTGCTTGGCATATGGCAAATCTTTATTCTCAGTTGATTCTGTATTGCTCAGTCTTTCCCTGGATCTGCTCTGCCCAGAGTAGGTTGTTTCTTAGAGTCATTTCTGTCAGTTTCATATTTCATTCCAAGAGTGTGTTTAACTCAACTCCTCTTTGCTTGCAGCTTGTGAATCAACTGTTCAGCTGCTGTTTGATACAATTATACATTTAGGATGCAAACCATACCTGGATAGCCAGAGAGCTGCATGTATGTGTCGTTATGAGGACAAGACAGATCTCTGAAAGAGGACACTGAGATCCCATGCTGGAGAAGAACATCAGAGACTCCTCTGGAATGAAGCTTTTGGTTACAAGGTTTTACTCTTCTCAGACAGCAGGAGATGAAACAGTGACATGACTGCACTGTTTGAAAGTCACAAAGATGTTCTTCCTGATATAAAAAAGAAACACGTTTTTTTTTCTTCCCCTTTATGCCAGAAGCTTGGAAACTGAAGCTTCCTTTGGTGCATGTCTGCTCAGGGTGTGAGATCATAGAACACTAGTGCCATTTAAAAGTCCTTAAGGAAACCCCATAATGGGGAAATCAGGGTTGTCTTGAATTCTCAGATGATTTTTCATATAGGTCAAACTTTAGGGTTTACTAGCAGTCAATGCACCTGGTAGATCCAGCAGGAAAGGAGCATTTTGTGTGCATTAAGATGGCATCTTAGAGAGCCTGTACTTTCAGGAGGGTAGCACAGCTGCCTTCATTTCTCTCTGGTGTGTGCTGTCCCAGGGGGTTGGTTTTACAAAGAGAAAGAACTGAAACCAAACAAAAAACCTGAAGCCCTTAGCAAGGGTATGACATCAGCACTACATGTGTCCACCTGCTTCTGTATCAACCTTACTTCTGCAGCACTTACCAAATCAAATATGTTGTTCCTTTTAAGTCCTGACTACTAAAATGAACAGTTTCTAACCTAAGGATAGACTTTTGATTTGACAGTGGACTGTAGTTGTTCTTTTTTAAAGCAATCAAATGTTTATTTTTCAAAGGAAGCATTTTGTGTATTATATGCATAGAAATGATATATTGTTCAAAGAAATTCATTTCTATTTGTTTTGTGGCACTACCTGGTTACTGTATTCACTTTTGCTTTCATTTAGTCCATTCTGATGAAAACTAAAAGCAAGTTCCACAGCTAGGGCCAGTGTGCCCACCAAACCTGCTTGTTTAAAATGCCCTCTGTGAGGCTGACTGGTATTGAGCCTGTATTTCTGTCCTCTCTTCCCATCACCTCTGTGAGGCTGAGAAACATCTGAGCCTGTTCTCCTGTCAGCTCCTCCCTCTGATTTCTACAGATGAAGTTACCTGATGCCTGAATTAGTTGGAGGTTCTCTGTGCTCATCTTTCATTGCTCATTCAGTTGTCAGTCCTCAGTTAACTTCTGCATTAGGTCCTCAGTCAGAGACTTTTGATTTGCTTTTCCTCATTCTGCCTTAGAAATCCACAGAAGGAGAGGACTGAAAATGAGAATACTGCACCTGTGAACAGGAAACTAAGTATTTTTAACATGCTAAAACCCTAAAATGTATGAGACTTATGGACTATAATGTGATTTATCCTCTGGAACTACTTTTATATGGTTTTTCTTTACTGGTTGTTTGTGGTATTTTTTGGGTTTGTTTTTTTTTTTTCTTTTCACTAGAGCTTACTGTACATGACAGTGAATTAAGTGTCTCATAGAATAAAGTTCCTGCTGAAGTTTTTTTGGCCATGTTTCATGATTTCTTTTCCTATTTGTGGATATGAAGTAGCACTGGGAGAGGAGTATTACAAACCATGCTTGTAGGTCCTCTAAATGTGGTGACGTTTGTTTTCTGCCAGAGAGTCAGAACAGTTCTGGAATTCCAGGGTTGGAACCCTAAAAGTCTGTCAGCACCAAAGCAGGGAATGGCAGTGGCACTGCTTGTTTGCAAGGTAAGGAATGTACTGTAGTGAGTCCAAACAAATTCAACTAGATTGCTGTTGGGTTGGGTAGAAAAAAAACTAAATGCTTTAATAAACACATTAAATTCTCATTGTTATAAAGAGCTTCTGTATTGGCCTGTAATTGTACCATGAAAGCCTTCAAACCATTTCTAACATTAAAAAAAGCTTTACCTTTTGCATATATTTAATTTTATTGCTCTTGTTTTCACTGAAGCTGTTTCACTTTTCCAATCCATAGGTCTCCCTTCTGGGAAGGAAGAGGTGTTAACAGAGAACACCTCTCATTTGTTTCTTGGCCAGCCCAAGCCCTAATCCCTGACAAAACCAAAACTGGAATAGATGTTTGGTTGTCTTCTCAGGATCTAAGCAAATTTTTGGATTGAGGAATGTGGCTGATAGAAATTCCAAGTGCTGTAGACTCTTAGATTTAGGTTCTGTCTCTGCTGCCAGTGGCTTTAGGGGCAGCTCGAGTGTGAACTGAGAGATCTGGGCTTTACAGTTTGCAACAAGTGAATCTGCTTGATAAGAGTCTGTTTCACTACTCTAAACTCATACTACTATCATATTCTGACTGAAATATATAGAATAAGACAATGTAAACAATTGCTTTATCTTGATCTAGCTGCCTCCTGGCAGCCTGAGGATAACAAGTCCAAACAACAGCTCCTTAAACCAAAAGAGTCATCTTGTCTAAGATGTAGTCGTGCAAGAAGCCTGTGTAAAACCAGGAAAAAGCAGACTGGAAAATTCCCAAAATCCCACTCTAAATCTGCCTCCTTTTGTGCCTGTAGCAGTAATCTATGAGCTTATCCTAAAGCTTACCTAGAAACAGGCTGGATATGAAATTCAGATCCATCCATGGTAAAAATCTGCAAAGGATTTTTTTAGTCATTGGCTTTGCTTTAGAAGCTGCTGTGATCAGTGAACAGTAAGTGCCATGTAAGGGAAAGGGCATGGATATCAGCACTTGGTAGGATCCCTGGGCACTCTCTTCAATATCCTCAGTTCTAAGACCACCAGAGAACTGACACAAGAATTGAGCAAAGCTGCAAAAATACTCCATCTAAACCTCTCAGAAGCTGGCATGTGGGTGCCTGAATGAAAATGCACTTAGAGTAACAGCAGCCTTGCAGCCAAGGGAACAGCATGTGCCTGCCAGAGCCTGGTATTGGAAAAATCTCCACTTGGTAAACACGGGAGCTTCTCACCAGGTTTGGACAGGACAGTGCAGTCAATGAACCGCGGTCACTCCATGGCATCTCTCAGGAATACAGGTAACACCTGACAAAAACACAAAACAATAAATGAAATAGCAGATGCTTGAACCCGCCAGCCTTCAGATTTTCCCGGCTGAGTTTTACCCGAGCGGGGAGGAGCCACAAGCAGCCACGGGCATTACGGATTTACGTCCCGGCTGCGGTGGTCTCCCCGAAACCCCGGGCCGGCTGCTGCTGCTGCTACCCCCTCACCCCGGCCACCGGCACCCCCGCAGCTCTTCCCTCCCTCCCTCCCTCCCCGCTTCATACAGAGGCGCGGGGCGGTACCTGCGGGAAAAGGGCGCTCCAGGCCCTGCCCCCGAGGAGGTGCCTGGGCCGGGTCTGGCCGGGTCGAGCTGGGAGGCGGGTCAGACCACGGGGAGCCGCTCAGCGAACCGGCAGTGTTTTTGTCCGCGGTCATGTCGAGCTCGGAACAGCGGCAGGCGGCAGGTGGGTGGGCGACGGGGGGGGTGAGATGGGCGGCGGGAAGAGGCGAGGGGTGCGGCGGGGAACGGCGACCGCCCGCCCCGCCGGGGGAACGGCGGTGGTTCGGCGCTTGCCCGCGGTCCCCGCTGAGGTGAGCGGCCCTTCGGGGTCTCTCTCTGGCTCCAGCGGTGCCCAAACCGCTGGCCGTGCCCGGGCCGCCCATCGCCCCCCGCGGAGCCACAGCGGGGGTGGTGTGCGGTGGGTGTCTCCCCGTGTCTCCAAACTCTCCGGGATAACCCGAAGGGACAGAGCTGTGGGGTGTGGCTGGGCAGCGCTGGCAGCCGCTGTTCGTGGCCTGTGTTTGCCTTGGGAGAGGGAAGGGGAGCAGGGAGAGGGGCAGGGTGGGCAGGACGGCAGCGCAACGGGGGCAGCCATCGCGGAAGTAGCCGAGGAGAAAACCCCGCTGCCGCCGGAGAGCTGCTCCGTTGCTGTCAGTTTCTATGGCCTTTGACCCGAATGGGAGACCTACCGAGATGAAAACGTGTCTAGGGAAAGATGCTACCGGATCCCAAGGTAACCCAATTCCTACCTGGTTTTTGATTCCTTTGGAACAAATCCAGCTTCGTGACACTTCGGTCCAGTGGTCCCACTGAGAACAATCAGGTTTTGGAGCAAGCCCCTGTAAGAGATGCAGAAAGCCTTTCATAAATCATCATAAAGCAGTCTTTCCTTGAATTAAGTTTCGATATGACAAGACTAATAAAAAACCTTTGGACTGCAAACTTACTGAACAGGATGAAAAGAACAGAAAAGCTGTTCCTTGTTCTTCTTTCGCCCAGTTCTTTTCCATGTCTACGTGGCAGCATTATCTGTCTCTAAGATCAATGGCTATACCATTTTTATTTTACAGCACTTCTACCATTAGTCTGAGCTGCATCTTTTGTTTCAAGCAAAGTGAAATAGCTTTCGTTGTGCATTCAAGTTACTAGTTGATAACTGGAAGACTCAACACCTGAAGGCATGATTGATATTTACCAATGGATTTTACATGGAAATAGTAACACTTGGAAACACACGATGTCCTTTGAGCCACCCCTGACTCTCCTGTGCTGTGGTGTTCATCATAAAAGTCTCTAAAGCCAAGCCTAGATTTCTGCAAGTTTATTCTAATGTCTCGCTGAACTTCTCTATCAAAATAAAGCTACTTTTGTGTTGCAGAAGGTGTGAAAAAACTGCAAAATATTATCATAGATACAGAGCAGTTTGTAAAATATATATGACTTATCTTTCCTTATCATTGCAGGCCATGTCCAGCTGGACAGCAGACCTATATTACCCACCAAAGGTATGGTATATAGTGTATATCATCTGGTAGTTTGTCTCCAGCAGCAGGAGGAGCTGTGATTTTATAGCCCATGGAGATGCTGATAGAGAAAGGAATAAATATTTTGGCCTAATCATCTGCAAGTCTTTAGTGCTGCACGGTCCCAAGATGTGCATGTTCCCTGTTGTTCCCACAGTTATCTTTAATTCATTAGTGGAGATACTTATGTCTATAGAGTTTAGCATAGAGGCTCTGTTTAAATAAATAACAGCCAGCTAATTAGTGATATAAAATCATGGTATCTGAATATATAGATACAGAGAGATAGAAAACACAGATGTCTCACCCAGCTAAAATTTAGACCACTGGGGTCAGAACTTTCAGAACAGCCTCCAAAAGCTGTGGGTGCAGACAAATGCTAATGAAGATGTTTTAATTACATGCCTACTTACCTGATGTGTGAATGAGCTTTTGGTTTACATCAACAGCTAAACTTTAATGCTGAATGCACAAGTTCAGACTGTTTCTTTTTAATGAATGATTTGGTGGCTAAATGACTTCTTGATCTGTCTCACAGATGGCAATCAGAACATCACAGAAGTGGATACATTTGATGCAAGGTAAAGTTCCAGCAGTGACACATGTCCCAGGGCACTAAGGTCAGTGCAGGGTTTCCCCACTTTTGTTAACAGCCTGGCCAGATTATTTTCAACTCAACTCCACCCACCTACCAAACAACATTTCTAGTTTTAGCTACACCAGAAGCAGAACCACCCTTCTTATGGTGCAGGCATGCAGGAGGGACTCTTAGGAGTGCACTGCTTTGGTGTTGGGCAGTGTGCAGCAGCACTGGCAAAAATACCATCACAATCTAAGGAACAGTTAGGCAGACTAACAGCCTGCAGCACAGGAATATATTCCTCTAGGAGGGGGGTAAAGGGACCACAGGATAAATATTCCATTTTACAACATTATGTGGCCCTGGAAAAGGTAAACTACTTGCCTGGTGACTTTTTGCCTCACCCACACAGTGAATGCAGCTGAGCAGAGGAAGAACTGTTTAGGGAACCATCCTTTAATGGTCATTCACAGGCTCCAGGAACTTAACTGTCCAAAATCCCTTGCAGCTTATGTCTAACCACATCCTAAGGAAGATAAATTGCCACATAAGCTCTGGTACTGGTAGAGGTGAAATAGCATTAATAGCTCCAGGCTAAAGTTTATCTTTGCATTTAATCATTTCAGTTTGTTTTGGGCACTGATACCTCTGTCTAGAAAAGCAGCAAGAGTTTTGTCTCTAGAAATACAGCCATGCCACTGCCTGGAGCTTCCAACTTAGAACTTGGAATCAATCTTAGACAGCTACAGTTCCATCTAAGTACATATGCACTATCCAAATATGTTAAAATAATATTTAGATAAATACACAACATGGAAAACTGGTGCCAAGTCTAAAGTACTGTGCTACTAGTAAGCCTCCTGACAAGAGAAAATACAAATACATTGTATTTCTGTTCATATTCAGCTCATCTGATAGAGCCAGCTACACACCCAACATCTGTTTTTACTGCCTTGCTTTCCATGCCCAAGCTTTTCAAAAAGACTTAGCTATTTAGGCTTTTCCTAAAATACTGCACATTTTGAGGTCATGCCTTCTGAAATTGGATCTTCCAAGTTTCTAGTGAATTTAAAAGAAATCTCAGCAGGAATACAGGGAGAGAACTCAGCCATTAACTCATTTATCAACATTGTTTTCCATCTCTGCCAACAGACAAACACTGGATCCTGCAGTGCAATACAAGATGAACCATCCAAAGAGAGGAATTGCTTTGATCTTCAACCACGAGCACTTTTACTGGCATTTGAAGCTGCCAGACAGACGTGGGACTTTGGCAGACAGGGAGAATCTGACAAAGAGGTAAGAAACTTGGCTTCTCTCCTAAGCTTCAGAAATCATTTCAAACAAGTCGTTTCATAAACCTTATGTTTAAGCATATAACAAAATATTTTGCAGACTTAAGCACCTATGTAACTTGGGCAAAGAAAGGCATAATAAAATAGCTTCAGGGAACATTCCTTTAAGTCACAAAAACTGCTGGCACAAGCCCAATCATTTCAGTGAGTCCAGAACTTCCTCATGACAAACTCCTTGAAGTAACTTTAGGCCTTACACCTGCACTTGATAGAAGTTTGAGTTAAAAATCAACTTAGGTAGTTTTTTCCCTAAATAATACATAAACATGAATATTGATTCACAGGGAAAACAACTGGGTTGGTAGCAACTGATGTTACCATTTGCATAACATTTTTTTTACTAACACTGAGATGTGTTTTAATCAATAGTTTGAGAAACCTTGGATTTGAAGTCAAACACTTTGATGATCTGAAAGCAGAAGATGTGCTGCAGGAAATTTATGAAGGTAGGAGACTATGCATTGGTTACATCTATTTGTAGCTGAATCCCCAGGAATCTTTTCTTCCATTCTCTCTGTTCATCTAACTTAAAAGTCAATTTTGTGCACAAGGAAGTTAATATTAGAAGGACTCAAGGGTTAGACTTCAGATCATTTTATTGCAGTGTGAGTTAATTTTGTGTGTCTCTCTTCCATGGAGAGAACTAATGAAGTCACTAAGAGCTGAAATAATCTGTGGTGGTAAGTTACTAATGTAATGGGAAGTTAATGTTCTTCTCTACTTTTAGTGGCCATTACCTGCAGCCACACTGAATCACTGCACCTTCAAATCCTTGCAGTAATACACTGTTGAAAATAGGGTTCATTTCAAAAAGAAATGATTAAATGATATAATACAAATGTACAATGTCTTTTTTAAACCTGGAGATCCCTGTTTAGTCATCTAAACACCACGTGGCTATTTCAGCCTCTGCAGATGACCACAGTAATGCTGACTGCTTTGTCTGTGTGTTCCTGAGTCATGGTGAGAATGATCACGTTTATGCTTATGATGCCCAAATCAAAATTGAGACAATCACAGACATGTTCAGAGGAGACAAGTGCCAGAGTCTTGTGGGAAAACCGAAGATATTTATCATTCAGGTAAGATGTCTGTTTCTGAATTCAGAGCAGTTAACACTCCACTGAACTCCTGCCAACACAGAAGTCAGTTTTCCTGGTACAGTCTTTCCACAAGGGAAAAGTTTTGTATTTTTAGGAAAGAATGTATGGAAAACTGTTCCTTAACAGCCTTTAAGACAAAGATTCTTCTATTAAAAAACAAAACAAAACATTAACTAAGTCCCTGCTGTTCACACCTCACAGCCAGGCTGTGAAAGGTTATCAAACCTTCTTACCTTCACTGTTTCCTTCCAGGCAAGTCCCTTAACTCGATCCTTACAGAAGCTGGGTTTTTTATTTGGTTGATTTGTTGTTGCTGATCATTTGTATTTATTTTGGTTTGTTTCTTTTCTATCCACGACCAGTAAGAATTAAGGCTTTATTGTCTCAAAAATACTCTTTGTGCTAAGTGGTCAAATGAAGCCCATGTGTAACCTCTGGTTTCATTCCTTGGTTCACAGGATACTGCAGATTGGAAGGGACCTCAGGAGATCTCTAGTCCAGATCTCAGTTACAGGGTCAAACCAGGTTACCCAGGGCTTTATCCAGATTACAATTAGCAAACTTAGATGAGAACATGCCTAGCAGCAGATTATAATTGTCATAGTTTCTGGAGTAATTCTAAGGATTAACATTTTTTTTCTTTTTTTTTTTTTTTCACATGAAAGCTTCCTCAGCCACTGCAAGAATCAGCACATTGTCCATTCATCTCCCATTAGGACTCATTCAGTTTTGATTATGGTTTTTGTTTTTTTTTAACCAGGTGCAAAAGACTGATAAATATATAGATATTTCCACTTTAAGCTATAAATAACACTTGGAGCTATTTATAATATTCATGAAAAAAATCAAATTAACCTAGTTCACTTCATCAGATGAGTTATTTTACAGCAAAAATGGCATAACATTTTCCTTTAGAAATCACAGCAAACAGCAAGGAGGGAACTTTATCACAGTAAACAAACAAGATTCTCTCATTTCTCTCTTTAGTGACAGTTTTTAAGTAATGCTCTTTTACCTACTCTTTTGAGCACACTCTTACCTTCTTGTCCTCCATGTACAGCCTTTCTCCAACTGAAAGTACCAAGTTTACTGGCTTCTCACAAAAAAAAAACCCTTCAACTAACACATTTAAGACTGAACTAAGAGCAAAAATACAACAGCATATAAAGATGGCTGTGCTTCAGAGCATGAGCTCAATGCTGACTTGCCAGCTCTGAGGGCAGTGGGTGATTCTTCCTCTCTGATGAGGCTGCATCTCAAGTATTCAGTCCAGTTCTGGGTTCCCCAGTACATGAAATAATACAGACCTGCTGGAGTGAGTCCTGCAAAGGGCCACAAAGATGATTAAAGGACTGAAGCATCACTCATGTGGCTGAGCTGGGGCTGTTCAGCCTTGAGGAGGTGGCTCTGGAATCTTACCAAGGTTATAAACACCTGTGGGGGGAGAGAATAAAGAGAAGGAATCCAGGTTTTTTTCAGTGGTGCCTAGTGACTGGCCAAGAGGCAGCTGGCACCACTGAAAACGTGAAATTCCAACTCAACTCAAACTGGTCAAATGCTGGAAGAAGTCACCCAGAGACATGATGGAGTCTCCATCCATGAAGATGCTCAAAAGCTGACTGGACACAGTCCTGGAGAACCTGCTCTGTCTCAGGACTAGGTGATCTCAAGGGGTCCCTTCCAATCTCAGCGATTTCACTGGACTTAGTCACTGATATTTTAACTGATGAAGTCAATGGACCTTTATGAATCCAGTTCAGGGTAATGTGGAACCCCCAAGTGAAGGGAAATCCCCTGTGGTTAGTGTCAGAAGTGTTAGAGTGGCAGAGGTGAGAGTGTAACAATCACCTCTCCCCCCCCAGGCCTGCCGAGGTGACCAACACGACGATCCAGTGATTGTTGCAGATGCAGTAGACAGCAGCAAGGAAGATGTCAATGAGACTGAGGTGGATGCAGCTGCTGTCTACACCCTGCCTGCTGGGGCAGATTTCATCATGTGCTACTCTGTGGCACAAGGTAAGTCCTGATGTTCCACATCTGATGCTTCACTGGAACAAGCTTGAAACTTAGCTTCATGTTGCAGTCAAAATAAAGGGTGCCAGGTCAGCTGGTTCACACCTCTGGTAAGTGACATCTCAGCTGGGAAAGCAGTCTCAAGTGTTAAGGAAAAAGAGAAAAACCATCAAGGTTGCAGTTAATTTGCCAAGCAGAAACATTCCTATCAACCTTGCTGCTGAGCTTTCTGCAGACAGCATCCATTCCCTTCTTCTCCAGGATGGTAGGATTCTGGTGGCTTATAAATTCCCTGCACCCCAGGGCTGTCCTCTCTGGTCCTCTGTGTATATTGCCCTCAGCACCAGCTGCTTTCTTGCTATGTGCACATACAGCCCTGCAAGTTCCAGTCCCTGAATCACACTCCTCTTGGCTGAGCACTAAATGATCTCAAAGCCATTTCCCAATTCCAGTGAAATTACCTAATTGGCAAAGTGAGCTTTACACCCATTAGCCCCCTTCCAAAGCAGCTGGGGAGCAGTCACTCTCACAAATCTTTTCCCAGTGGCATCCCCACTTGGATTTGGATGTAATTTTATGTTCCTGCTCTACCATAGGTTACTATTCTCATCGTGAGACTGTCCATGGCTCCTGGTACATTCAAGACTTGTGTGAGGCACTCAGGAGACATGGCTCTTCCTTGGAGTTCACAGAACTTCTCACTCTTGTCAACAGGAAGGTATCTCTTCGCAGGGTGGATGTGTGCAGAGATGTTAAAGCCATAGGAAAAAAACAGATTCCTTGTTTTGCCTCAATGTTGACTAAAAAATTGTATTTTCATCCAAAATCTAAGTAGATTATCTCCCAATGACAACCATTAACTCCCTGCAGAAGTGAGAAAACCCACACTGTCTTAATTCAGGGGGCTTAATATTCAACATGATTGTTTGCAAAAACTCTGGGATCAAATGTTGTGATTTATAGACAGTAGATTCTCTAATCTCAAAGCCATTTTAAAACCAGTAGGGCAGCTCTGTTCATCTCAGGGAATTTGGGAAAAACTGACTGGTGCAAAATCATGAAGAGGTGCTCAGATTTTGTGGAAATTGGTACTCTAGGTTACTTCCTTTCTTAAAAAGCCTTTGATTGCTATCTCACTTCCCAAAAGATTTCAAAAATATTTCCAGTGTTGCTTTAGATCATGCCTTGGTCCAAGAGCACAACAGAGCAGCGTTCACCTTCCAATTTTTGTGAGCTAATTGAGCTTTTTAGACATTCTTTTTTTAATGTTAACACTAACAAGGAACTTAATTACTTTAAATCACTCGTAGCATCAATATGGATAAAGGGTTTGGGTTTGTTTTTTTTTTGCTTGCATATTATTTTCCTTGCATATTAATTACATTTAGGGCTTGCTGGTGCTTTGCAACCTCAGGGGAAAACCCAAGCAGCAGTGAAATAAGATCAGGTAGAGCTCACTTAGAGTGACTTTGGGTAATCTCACCTTGTACACTTGTCTGAAAGCTAAAGCAGCTCATTTCAAGGTTCCAGGCTCACTCACTGACAACTGCTGGACATCTCTAGGCAGCTCTGCAGAATACAACATAGGCAAACCTTCAAGCTTCAGGCCATGGTGTTGGAGCAGCTTCTTCCTCCTGTTGGCCCAGAGGAAATCAGCCATACTCTGTCACTGTGCACATGAAAGTGATAGTGCTTTTTATCACCACAAGGGCATTCCACCATAGGATTGTTCCTGACTAAAGCAAATATTCATTATTGTTTACGTTATTGGTGCATATGCTTAACTCAGGGGGACAATGGAGAACTGAAGCTGAGAAAAAGTGTCTTAATCACCTTTCCTGCATATAACTGTAATTGATTTACTGGTTGTGCTTTAGTTAAAATACTTCCATGTACTCTGAGTCACAGATGTGAAATCTTGCTATGGAAACTTTTAAGCTTTGTATAAATCATGTGTGTTTGAATGTTTTGATAAATTCTTTCAATAAAATGAAGCAGTGAAGCATAAATGAGTTTTTTTATGGTTAATGTTTTTGATCTATCTTATTTTACCAGCAACATTTACTACAAAAATCTTACTTATGATGGAAATCTAACCTCAGCCAAGGGTGTTACACCCGCAAAGTCAATGCACAGAGCTAGGGAAAAGGAAATGGTAATGTCAGAAAAATAAATATTTAATATTCAATGCAAAACTTAGTTCTTCTATAAGCTACTGCTGTGATTAAGTACACAGTACTTAAAAGACAGCCCTTGTTCTATACAATACCCTGTTATTTTACCAGCAGGCAGAATGCCTCCATTTTACTAATGAGATTTGACAAATATTTTGAAGAACTCTGCTTCAGGAGCTTCTTTATAGGTTGAAAAAAAACCCAAAACCAAAACAAACCAACACCCAAACAAGAAACAAACCCAAACTGGCAAGTGACCAAATGATTTTTACAGATATTTATTGCAACTTTCAAAACTATAGTGGTCAAAAATATTGCAGTTTGTGGAGTAACTAAATGTTCATTTCAGCTTTGAAAGGGCAAGTGTAATATTTACAAAACCCACGTCAGTCCTTGTCCCTGATCTCCTGGACTGGAAGCCTCAGGTGCAGAGGTTGGCGCAGTCGCCTCAGGGATTCTTCTGCCTGCCAGAGCAAGAAAGAGTTGAGAGTTCATCCTTCTGCAGCCCTGTTTCCTTCTCCTCTTCAACACAGACAGGATCTTTCCTTTCTCAAAAGGCAAGAAACCAACCAACTGGAGGATGCTGAACCCCTACAGACCTGCTCAGGTCACTCAGGCAGTCACCAGAGAGAACAGTGTGCCCTGCCCATCCACCCATTCCCCAAAGTATTATTTTCCTGGCATTTCCTGTTAAAAAATTCATGCCAAATTCAGTGCTACTGGAAAAACCATCATACTCTAGCCTGATGTCAAATTGGCTCATGAAATGATACCCTGAACTATGGGTCTTCACACTAGAACTAGTTTCAATTTTCTTTCTGGAGACACTGAACACGGGGCTGGTGAGACTGGATGGGGCAGGAAGAACTGAGACATCTTCTCTCTCCCATGAAGGCACCAAGTGCACACACCATTTTTTCCATCCAGTTGCCCATATTCTGTAAATCTGAGCCTTTTAACTGAAGGAATAGGATTAAGATGTGAAATGCTGAACTCTGCAAGACAGTCTCCTTCCAAGGAAGGGAGGAGAAGGTGGTTCCCCAGCAGTGCAGCATCATAGCATCTCCAAAAGCAATGCAGCTATTCCATTAAAATGCCCCAAAATACAACACATTAAGGGCATACAAAAAAAAAATGGATGTGTAATGCTGACAAAGTAACTTATTTTAAATGAAACTCACAAAAGTCTCCCTTTCTGAAGTAGTTTATACCTCAGTGGCAAACACTATATGGTTATTTGACCAGCTGAAACTGGCTTGATAAGCAGTACATAGTTTTCATTGCAAACAGCAAACTCTGAGGTCAATTTTCTGTTAGCTGAGAGTTGACTGAAAAAAATCTGAAGCCAGAGGCTAGCTCATTATTTAAGGAGTGTATTTACATACCTCTGCTAGGTCTTCTTTGAGCTTGTTGTATCTTTCCACATTAAAATGCTGGCTTTTGGATTTCCGATAGAAGTAGTGGAGGAACTGCCTGTCTTTAGCATCAGGGTAAATGTAGTCCTGGGGAAGAAAGCAGGGCACATATTTAGGGTCAGGGAAAAAAAATAACTGGGTAGAGGGCAGAAGATTACTTGTAGAAATGAGTTTTCAGTAGAATTTCAGCCTGTTGCAGGAAGATTTCTCTAATTCGACTGTGTTCTGTTAAGAGGCTGCACATGAAGTTGTGCCCTTGTAGGTCATAAGGGGCTTGTATACAGATGGTAGGGATCTTTCCTATCTAAAGGAATTGTTGATTGTAGTAAAGTCAGAGTGTGATCATGACTGGAGCCATCTGAGTCAATGGCCACTAATTCCAAGGATTCAGAGAGAGTTCAGCTGCTCTCTCTTAAAGATTGGAAAGTCTCAAGCAATAGTGCCAGCAGCTGTTCAAAAAAGCCAAGTAGTAATCTCTCTACTCACATAAAAAAGCAGGAATGCCTTAGCCCTTCTTCTTTACTCAGTGAGAAGAGTAAAACTCCCATTCAGAGACAGCTCTTCATAAAAACAGACATGCATCCCCTTTCCACTAAAGGAACCTGACCATAAGTATTCTGGAAAGAAGTGTTGGCTACTCTTTCACATACCTCCATAATAAAAAGAGTTTTACATCAAAGGAGTGGTTGAACATCAGGATGTCTGCTCTGGGAGTAAAACAGAGCTAAAACAGGGGGAAAAAAAAGCATTTCCTGAAGTCTTACGGAATTTCAGGACAAGTCTGTGTTGTGCAGCTCAGTGGAAATCTGTTTTTTATTGCTCAAACTTTTCCCTTCTAAACAATGCCCGTTTCCTGCTCCATTTCAATTGCCCTAAATTTACGCCCATCTATTCCAAGTCAAGGAAAAACAGTCAGATTATAAACAACAAAGCAGTATCATTTTTTTTTCAGGCACTAAACAAGATATATTTCAATAATGCAACTGCTAGAGTCCCAGATGGTTTGGTGTCTGCACTATTTATATATAAATTCCAGTAAATAAAACCTACTATTCAGGGGTTTGCTTCTGTAAGGCAGCATTCCCAAACTGGAACAGCATTACTGGTCACTCTTCCTTTACAGTGATGAGCAAGGAGCCATTTACTAATCAAAATCATCAACAAAAGTTTGGGATACCACTTCTTTCATCACTTTTCATCCCTTAGTTATGAAATGTTACAGGTGGTAGCTATGCTCAGTAGCTGGTCTGCTCTTCATATGTTGATTTCACAATGTAATGTTCATACTCAGCCCCATCAGGGATCAGAGATCCCTGTCTGATGACAGGGCTACTTGATCAACTGTTATTTTCATCACTGGGATTTCCAGGCATTTACAAAACGAGGACTTACCTGTTTAGTAAGAACGAAGTAGGCATAGAAAGCCATGGCACTCCCATAAGTGATGAAGTATGTGACAGGCTCCATGATGTCCCATGAATAGACCCACCAGGTGAGCCAGGCCAGCGCTCCCCCTTGTGTTGACATCAGTGCCAAGCCAACCCACAGAAGCCTGGAGGTCTTTGCATCTGCACTGTCTGTGATTCTGGCTTTCAGCTGAGGAAAAAAAAAAGACAGAAACCAGGTCAAAGATGACTCCTCAACTATGTTTTCTCCTGCTGGGCTAGATCTTTTTTCAGGATCTTTTGCAGACTCCTGCTGAGAAAGAAAAGGACTGAAATCCAAGGGCAACCAGATCTCCTGGTATTGTGCACCAAGAAATCCTGCTTTCCATCTCCCCTTCCCATTACTAGGTATTTACATCTCCTGGATTTCCATTTACCAAGGCAGCTCTGCTGCTTGATGCTGAGACTGGTCCTCACAAAGCAGGTCTGAAGCCAAGGAAAAGTTTGTCCACTTCTTGGATTCTGGCAACCACACAACATGCCTTGGTGGTGCAGAAAACCCAGATCTAAGCCACAGATCATTTCTACTTCACTACTGTTTTATTGGGTATTCAGAACTCATACAGCAAGAGGTGACTAGCTAGCCTTTCAATCCCCATACTAGCCATGCTGAGGCTTGTCCATGGCAGCTTTCTCCAGCTGTTGTGGTTTGTACCCAGGAAATGTGATAGCAGGAGGGAAAAGAACTGAAAATAATTTGGGTTACATTTGAATTGACCCCTCTTTATTTAAGAAACAAAATAGGCACACCTTAGCCACTCCTGCTCATTTTCTTCTATCACAGGACTTAGTCTTGATGAAAGGAAATGCTTCTGAGTTTTATTAAAAGTCACCCCAGTTTCCAACCTGTTCAAGAGGGAGCAGCTCTTCTTTCAGATGGTCCAGTTTCTGCAGCAATTCTCTCTCTTTCCTGACCTGGTGATCTTCTAAATGTAGAGCCACAAAGAGTCTGTGTACCAAGGATTTGATATCTTCCATTTCAGTAGCATGCTCACTACTCAGCTTATCTGAAAAGAAAATAATTGGCATATGGAACATTTCAAGAATCCAAGCTTCTCATTTTCTTAAACCTCTGACCCCCCAAAACCAAGACCATCCAATGGTAAAAAACAAGGAGAAATTCCTTTTTCAAGACAGGTTTCAGTTTTCTGAGACTCCCTATGCCTCCCACTGGATGAAGGGAGATAAATGAGTGTAAGTAAGCATTGCTCTTACCTTTCACAGGAGGTGACACATTGTATGCTGTGTTGTTGATAACAAGTTTGAAGTCATTCATCAACAGGACTTCCATCAAGGTTGCATCCGAGACCTTGCTACCGTCTGCAGAAGGAAGATTTTAAGTTCTAAATCATTGATGGTAAGGCATCTTCAGCACTAGCTGAGGAGAAGTGCTACAGTTCTTCACAGTTCCCTTCCAAACATCATTAATATTTAGTAAATCAATGCTGCAGAGTAAGGATGGAGACATGGACAGTGTGTGCTGAATCCCTGCTCCAGCAGTGTCATGTGGACTGGTCACTACTAGGAGCAGGCTCACATTTCCTTTGGATACCATTATAACCGACCCACTGGGAAGGGGAGGGCAGAAGAAAAAGAAGCCTTACACAAACCAGCAACAAATTCCAACATAAAGACCTGCTTTTTTGTTTCTCCACCCACACGAGTGTGCATCTTCATGAAGACAAAGAGTTAAACAAGCTCATCCAGTCCAAAGGAGCAACACCACTAAGCCTGCTGGAAGACTGAAGTCATGCTTCAGAAGTCCAGTCCATTTGAAAAAGGAAAGCATTTCTTTTGAGGGATGAGACAGATGTCAGGTACCTGTTGCAAAGACTTCTGCCCTCTCAATTCCTTTATCTTCCCTCTGCACATCCTGCAGGAAAGCTCCCACTGTGGTCACCATGGGCTTGACAGTGAAGCGACAGCGCTCGCTCCTCGTGGGCAGCAGCAGAGTCACCACGGGAAGCCCGTGGCTGTAATTAATGGTTACTTCTGGAGGGGGAAGAAAACCAAGTGAAAAAGTCCTAGCTTACATTTCTAGTTTAATTTCAAAGCTGTTTTTTAAAACACAGGGTGTATAAAGCACATAAAACGTTCTAAATTTATTTCATTAATATAGTACTTCAATTTCTGGGAGATATGTAGAGATAAAAACCATGTTTTACCAATAAATTAAAAGCTCAGGAAGGAAGGGGGAAAACCTGCAGGGAAATCTTACCATCAGATGGCACCAGCGTGCTGTAAGGTGCTCCTTCCCAGCCCCTCCAGGCTCCAGCGAGTCTCCACAGCCACACCTGCAGCAGGGACACAGGGAGCTTGCTTTAGAAAGGAGAGGGTGAAGATGAAGATGGTCAAAGGCAGTACCACGGTGATCTGCTGCTGGGTGATCTGACAGCAGAGGGGTCCAACTTGAAGGTAAAACCCTTGCCCAGCACAAACCTTGCCCAAGGGATTAAAGGTATTGGTCATGCTTGTCTAGTGTGGTTTCAATAAGGAATAAGGGGGAAGAAAGGAGAAAAAAAAAAAAAAAGCAGTGTTTGTGAAGAGCTCCATGCAACTCTTGCAATGAACCTTCTCCTCTCCTCAAAACACCAGCTGCTTGGAAAATCTCAGCATTGTGGTGCCCAAAGGCAGACATGTCCTGCAGCAGTGTGATTTAAAACAGGGTGGGCAGGGTTGCAGTGAAGATTTCAGATAAATGAAATATATACATATATTACATATACTGGTATATGAGGTAACAAAGGCCTCTGATCTTCCTCAGCGCTGCAGAAGCAAATAAACTTCATCAGGAACCATAACTTCTGTTCTTTGGAAAGTTTTCATGGGGTTGGGAAGGGAGAGAGAAAGAAAGAAAAGTGTTTTCCTCATGAAAAAGCAACCTTGGGAAAGAAATTCTACAAACAAGATGTCATTAGGAGATTTTGAGAGCACAGAGTGATTGTGTTCGGTGCTTAGTTGATTTATTTCACTTTGGCTTGCCAAACCAACTTGTTGTAAATCACCAGAATCCAAACAAAGCTAACAAAACCAAAATTGAAACTGGCTTGTCTTTGCTTACATACATCTCAGAAGGTTGGTTTGTTTTGGGTTATTATTTCAACAGCAAAAATAACATCATGCTCCTTCACCAGCCAAGTCCCCATAATTTGCATTTTATTATTAGAAACCTATCCATCCCAAAGGAAAAAGACAGAGTCAGGACAACTCCACCTGCCCTCAGGTGCCACACATCTGGAGTTCTCCATCCCTCTAGCATGAGGTGCTGGCCAGGATGCCTCAAATCAAACCCATGAGCAATCTCCACAAAGAATTATCACTTCAGACTGTGAGTGCTGTGGTCCCCCACAGTCCCATTTCCTTCTAAGACAAGGATAAGAATCTGAAACAGAAAAGCACAGTAATAAAATGTGCTATTCCACTAAGCTTCTCACCCTTAATTACACTGCAGCAAAACACACTAATTAAAATGTATCTTGCAGGGTGCTTTACAATAATATAGCATTACAGCCTTGCCCTTGGCAGAGCTGTTAGCTCCTGGAGTCCTTGTCCAACATCTGGCACAGCTCCTTCCCACACAGCTGCTGGAGAAGGGAACAGGAGAAGGAAAAACAAAATAATGGGGAAAACTAGTAGTTGAAATGCCTAAAAATGAGTGTTGGGATCTCTCTTCCCAAACTAGATGAGCCAACATGCCCAGTAGCTCCCCATGAGCTGCTCTTGCCCAGCCTGGGAAGGAGAGGGCAAAGAGAAGCCAAATCCCATGCTTGTTTCTCTGGAGCAGGAGGAAAATGAGGACAGGTAGCTATTAGCCCTGTGCAGCCATGGCATCTGCTATCAACAGCTGTTTCTATTTTTCATATTGACTTACATGATTTTCTGTCTCTAATAAAAACACCTTGTCAGCTCTCATCCAATTCTCCAAGGGAAACAAACTGAGCAATTTATGGATTTTAAAATCAACCATCCATAATAAACCTATGCAATTTTAAAATAAACCATCTATAGACACTTCAGCAAGCTTTAAAAACAAGGAAAAGGAAGAAAAAAAAAAAAAGCAAGTGCTGCCACAGTCTACTTAAAGTTTGCAGATCGTGCACAACCAAGATAAGGAAAAATTAATCAGTATTCAGACCAAGTTTCCAATAATCACATAGATGGTATTTCCTTTTTTCAAATGAGTCACCAAGGCCATTCTGGAGAGATCTGCTGTTAAATTTCTGTGCTGTTTTTATAAGCAATCCCACATGAGGAGGAAAATAAAACATAAGGCACCCTAACAACTGCCTACAGTCATCCTGCTAGTGCCCATCTGAGCTCCAGAAACACCTCCTCTCATTAACTTTCCAGCAGTTTGTCTTTGCTCACACTAAAAGGATTTTCATTGTGTCTCCACTGGTCCTAGAACCAATTTAGATGCTCAGGCAACAACAGGCTCAATACAAACAGCAGCTTCATGGCAGATGGCTCTGATTTAGCAACATCTTCTTGCAGCCCAACTGAAATTAAAACAACCAAAACCTCTCCCACTGACACATCATTCATTCTGACAAAATGCCCCTGTACCTGCTAACAGTTTTTAGCCAGGGAAGAGAATTCTGACACCTGGGACCACTCAGGATATATTTCTCTTTCCTAGAATAATAATAATAAAAAGAAATAATACAGATATTTTCCTGAGGCACAGCTTTCCTGTCTCAGTCCAGACCTTCTCCCAGCTGCTCCACAGGGCACTACAAGAACTGCACTCAACACTGACATTCCAACCCTGCAGCTTAGTCAAAATTCACAGTATTTTTAACCTCTCCCTCAGCACAAAAAAAGTAGGAAAAAGGAACCAAGAGGTCTATCCCATCAAAGCAGTAGTTTCCAAGTGAGAATGCATGTTCTGGTAATGCTGAAGCAGCAAAATCAACACAACATTCATGTAGCTTTCCCTTAAAACTCATTAGCTGTGCAGCACTGTAAATATAAATAAATAAAATAATTAATACAAAAGAGCCCAAGCAATCAGGAGTTTGGTTTCATGTGCCTGCTGTTCTTGGGGCTTTTATCATCACTGATGAGCTTTCATTCTCTGCCTCTGCTCCAGTTTCAGGAGCAGCCTGCACTAGATTGAAACAGCCAGACACAGTGCCCATGACCCAGCCTCACTTCTGTTCACTAATCCTCTGGGCTCTCACCCACTCCCTGCCCAAACTCACACACACACACACACACACAACCCTCTCTCCATTTGGCACAGGTAGGTAGGAGAGAAATCATTGTGCAGCTCATCATGGATGATCATAGGGGAAAAAGTCCCTCTGCTCACATGGTCTATCACCAAAGACCTGGGACACTCCAAGTGGATGCAGAATGCCAGGTATCTAGTCTAGGGAAGCACCTGTATTGGTTTCATGAGCCACAAAAGCTTTGTCAGGAGTAACACTGAGCATTGTGGCTTCCTATTTCATCTCACTCTCTTCTCCTTCCATTCCTACCAAGAGCAGCAGATGTAAAATCTCCCCTGAGTCTAAAGTTCTGCAGTATTGGAAATCTCACATCTCCACCTGGCTTCAATAAAGTCTAGTGGTCTGAATTTGCTGTTCTTCCCAACCTAGTTTATTTTCAGAAGAGAAGAGGGAAGTTTGCAAATCCAAGAGGGGTAAAGCTTTGAGAGGGAGGGATTATAGTGTGAAAATGTATTTGTGTTATCTGAAAAGCAAAAGCAAGCCTACATTTGAGAGCTCTACCATCTGTTCCCCAGCAACAGTCTTGGTCCAAAGATTAATTTGTTAGCAGAGAGAGGGGTTTTTCATTTGTCCACCCCACAATGGATCTTCCCTCTTGTGTGGGGCCTTCTGGGACAGGCATCCCAACCTGGGAAACATGGCTAAAGTTTACCTTAAGGGTGACAAGAGTGGCTCTGCTTTCAGAAATATGCATGTAGTATCTCTCATTAGATAAGAAAATGGGCTTGCTGCATCTTTTCCTACAAAGGGGTATCTCAGTGCACACAGCTGCTTTCCTATCTCCCTCCAAAAAAACCCACTCAAACTCATCTCTAGGAATAACACTAATTCTTCAAATTGTCAGCCAAGAAAAAGCTTGTTTAAATTTCAGCTGAAATGAGAGAACAGAAGAGAGATAAAGATGCAACTTTGGATTCACTTACAGGTTTCCCAAAGTTACAGCCAACTCTTGCTTTCCTCTTACAGAGCTTTTCAGATTGAAAGCAGGTTGTAGCATGCAGGAAAAACATGACAAAACACAGAAATCACCTTTTCAGCAGCATTTGCAGTTAGCAAACACTTTTGTTCACAATATAACTAACCCTAGCCCCCCAACAAAACCAAACCAGGGGTTTTCTACACCTACAAAGAGGCTCTTCTGTTAATTTTTATGAGCATGATTTTCCCAGGCTTTGCTTTGTTCAACTGTGCAGATTTCAAACACCTGAAGGCACCTGCAGCTTGGCTAATAAAGAAGAGAGTGATGGTGAAATCTGACTGACTCAGGGCTTAGAATTATTACCTGACAGATGAGTGCCAAGAGGTCAATCAGAATTAGCAGCAGAGGAGAAATTCCCAGTGACTTCAAGCAGCTTTTCAGCAAGTTCTCTAGCAGGTAACACTGGAGAGCCACACTGGCAAACACTGGGCAGGGCAAGCTGGCTCATCTCCCCTGCATTCCCTCCTTTCCTCACCTTGCCACCTCTCCAGCAAATCTCCATCTCTATGCAGCAGGCACAGCCCTTGGGGACCCAACCAGGGACCCATGACAGCTCACCCTCTCCCAGCACAGCATGGCAAGCCCCATGGGCAAGGATGAGGATGAGCAGGGGAATATTTGTCACCCATCTGGTGAAAAACAGGCTCCGAGCCATCTAACTATGGCTCCTTGTCCTAGGAAACCTATAATCACATCACTAGAGATTACCTGAATATAAACCTCAGGAAAGGCTGCTACAGGATCTTTGCACATACCTCAAATTTACACAGAGTTCCCACATGGCAACACTCTCATCTCCTGCAATGCCACAGCAATTCAGCCCCAAAGCAAGCAGATATTTCAGCAAAAGGGTGATGAATCAACAACTTCTCCCCTGTTAATATCAGTAAGAAAAACTCCTCTTCCTCATATTCCAAAAAGTGAATTCAAAACATTTATATGTTTAGCAAAAGCCAGTAGACAGAGGAGGGAAGGGGGCTGCTGTAACTAGAAAATGGCTGGAGCTTTCACAGCACGTTGCTGGCTAAAAGGCACAAACCCAAAGCTCCTCAGCTGTAAAGCTGTTCCCAGCAATGATGTTTGGATTTTCTGTGCTGTTTGCTTCTGTCAGAGGGGAGCTCAGCAGGGTGATGTGATCAGCATCACAACACCAAGATCCAGCACCACAGACTCACTGCTTTTCTCTCCACAGCCCCTTAAGGTAGCTTCACAATTCCTTACACACCAGTGCCAGGGCCACCATTCCTGTGTTGACACCTCCTTCTGACTCTCAATTTAACTATCTCTAAGATCCCACCTGTATTTTGCTATTACCACCTCAATTTTACAGGGATGAGGCACAGATGAGAGAGAGAAATGCAGGAAAAACAAAAGATTGAGAAGGGAAAGAAGAAGCAGGACAGGTTTCAAGTGGAATCACTCTGAAATCTGAGCACAAAAGAACAGGCAGGAAAAAATAACCAGGGAAGGAGTGTCTTAGACTGAATTCCTCTTGAAGAAGACACCTTGGGAACCTGGATAGCTTGAACTGGATGGGAAAAAAACAAACCAAGCAAAACAAAATAAACAAGTAGAACAAAACCAGTTTTGTTCTGTGAACAGAGAAACAATCTTAAGAGTCCCAGAACAGGAGAATTTTGCTGCAGTGGTACCAATGCTGTATTCTAAATGTATTATATCAAAAGCATTGACTTTTCTCTGAAGCACTGATTCCCAGAGCATTAGTGGCCACCAGCAGTGTCACACCAAAGCTGTGGACCAGAAGCTCACCTACTGAGGGGCTGAGATGCCCACACAGTGCAAGAAGGCAAGGTTCAGAGCTGGAATGCCAAGCTCTGCTTTAGCCTGCCATGCCCAAAACCTTCCTCTGTCACTGGAACTGCAGGTACCACGTGAGAGATCTCCCAGTGACAATAACCCTACCTGCTGACCTTGGGTAGGGCACTAACTGCCAGCTGCCTGCTACCTGAGCACTCAGGCCACATATCAGACCAGCCCAAAGGAAGGTCTGCAGATGGATTTAGAAAGCTGGGACATGCACAAATGCAGAAACTGGAGCAATGTCCCAGTGCAGCAGCCTGACCTCAATCTGCAGGGAGCTCCACTTGTTGCTTTCTGACCTGACACATCTGCTTCCTCAGGAGCTGAGCTTTCTCCCTAGTGCCTCTGGCCCTTGCTTCTCTCTTGTTCATTTTCATTTGAAGCTATTGGGAAAAAAAAAAACAGCATGGAAAGTACAGGCAAAGGAAATTAGAACTACTGCAATGGAACAAGAAAAGCAGTCAGCAGCTATTTTTGAGTTGGACACTGCACAATGGAAGAGAGAGATCAAACATCCTCATCCCTCCTGCTCAGAAGGGTGATGCTCTGTTTGCAGCCTTGGCATATTTCTCAAAACTGCTGTCTTTTCCAGGCTGCACTTGCTTTCATAATATAGAATCACAGAAGGTTATGGAGAGGACCTTTAAAGGTCACCTAGGCCAACCTCCCTGCAGTGAGCAGGGACATGTGCAACTAGAGCAGGTTGTTCAGAGTCCTGTCCAACCTGACCTTGATTATATCCCCTCACCTGGATCCCAGATGAGACCATTTCCACATCCCACCCCTAGTACCCTCGGAGTGTGAGGGCAAAACCCTCCACATGGGGCCAAGCAGAAATTCACTCCCTTCCTCTGCAAAGCTACCTGTGTTTAAGAAATCAGATGGGACAGAGCTGATCTCCACTGCTCCAATACTACCTGTGAGTACTTAAGCAATACTACTATTAACATGAAATTACTTTGAAATCTTTAGAACAATCAGATTCCACCACTTGCCTGCAAACAATATGGCCAGGCAGTGAAGGTGTAATAAATTCACCCATCACTGTGCTTTTTTTTTTTTTAAAACACACCTAATAAGTCATTTATCTCTTTATTCTTTCTTTTGCAAGGAAAAACAGCCACAACCCACTAAAAAAGCCAGATAGCAACTTTGGACATTTCCAAATCCTTGAAAAAAAGCCACAAATGAGAAAGAATTTTAATTTATTCATTTCTCAGAAATGATGCAAAAAGCAAAAGATGATGAAACTTCTGAAACACTTCATCCCAGTGCCTGCTGATAGCTATTTATCAAATCAGGCAGGTTGTTTTGACAGCTTCACTTCTAAGCTGACTGTAAATGTGTGAATATCTCATGGATGATTGAACTGGAACAACTACTGACAACATCCATCAGCTTGGAGCAGGAGTTAGTCAGGATTCAGTAGCCAATAACATACCTCAGTGGGACTCACAGTGCTGAACATCTCTATTTACTTTGCACTCTGGAGTTCACTGGGATTTTCTAAAGCAATTACTGACAACTGGACAAAGTTAATGTTTTTCACACAAGGTCCAGGGAAAGGACAGAGTTTTCTGAAAATTCAACTGGTGACAACAGCAAACACCTTTATAGGGCTGCAGGATTGGGTTCTGGAGGTTGCTGCTGCTTTACACCAAACCATCAGCTTTAGTCCCTGTTGCAGTTTAGCCCCTGTCATGGAAAGAAAATCACACTCCTGTCTCGCTCCAGCCAACACCTGAGAAGAAGCTGCTCTAACAGGTCCTGTGACAGCCAGGAGCTGACTGACACCAAGCAAGGTGAGAGATGCCCTGAGACATCCCTCTGCAGCTCCTCACTTGCTGTTCTCTGTCAAGATGCCTCTGTTTCAACAGCCTGACCCTGGGTGGTAATCACAGTTGGCATCCTAGACATGAAACAGAACAAACACTTGGCATCTTAATCCGAGTTTCATTTTCAGCTGCTGGGTTTTTCAGGCACATCAAGAGCAGGCACCTCAGCCCAGAACACAGCAGCTGTCAGGACTCACTGCTCTACAATGAGGTAGTGAGCCTGCCAAAAGAATTCTCTGAAAAATTTGCTTTGGAAAAGAGGGAATGGTTGGAGGCTGGAAACTTGGTCTTAGCACTTCCAGCTAATTTGATTGAATAGTCTCTTCTTCACACTGTAATTGAGCACCTCTGTCTCTGATCTCAGACAACTGCTGCAGGCAGGGAAGTACAATTACTTCTTCACCCTGACTGGAAGAACAACAGAGTTTAAGTGCCAAAGGAAACACAAAGCTCATGGTGGAGCAAACAAACCTGTGTATCAAAGTAATCTCTTCTGCTTCCCTGTTCTAGGACTTGGCAGAAAATAAACCCCCTATGTCCTGCTATTGGCTGGGATAGAAGTATTTTTCTTTCTCCCCAACACTCTACGAAGATAAACATTTGAAACCATCCACCTGCAACTTTTGAGTTCTAAATCTAAAATGTCTAAATCCTACTTGTTCTCAGGTTGCTTTTTTGTTGCTTTAACTATTTTCTGAGCAAAGGACCTTGGGGTTTTTGTCCCATTTGCTGCCTGCATTTTGGGGGCATAGCAGATGAGGTGTCTAGAATGATGAAAATGCTACAAAGGCATCAAATCCAAAGCTCCAGACACATCTGTGGGTCTAGGAATCACTGCAATTTCATTCATCTTTAGATGCCACTGCAAAGACAGGACAAAGTAGCTTTCATTCCTATCTCTGATTTGCAGCAAAACCTTCTAGTTAGACAGTTTCCAGCAGAAGAAATGGGGTTTTAATGAGAATTTGGAACTCTTGCTCAACTGTCACCTCAGTTGTCACCAGCACCATTAGAAGAGTAATGTGAGGACTGCACTCCAACGTAACCTGCTATTCATAGGAAGCAGATCTCATTATTACACCAGCTGTTTGACTTCTGCAGTCCACCAAGAACACAGAACTGAACTCTGCAGGCATTTTATTACCAGCAGGAGCTCAACTGACTTCAGCATTAGCAACAAAACAGATGCTGATGTTGCATTTGGCAGCGGGCAGGAAAGAACAGCTTCCAGTTTGGCCTCTGTTCTCTCTACAAAGGAGAAATCAACATCCCACAGTGCCAGAGCACAAAGCTGGGCTGTAGCTAATGTGGAAGACCATGCTGGCACAGGGCTGGCATCCCAGTGTGTTGGAAGTCATCAGCTCCCTGCTCCTGACTCCCACAGAGCACTACATGGAACAGAAGTGAGTGGCTGCCTCACTTGGAGCCAAAATATCACCAATTAACTGCTTGGCAGCATCTTGCTTCTCTGAGACAGCACCTCTGGCTGGCACTCAGCACCCACCAGCCTGCTGAACTGCTTTAGCAAAGACAAGACAATTGGAGATGTTACTCAGGAGAAACTCCTCACCTTGATCCACAGCACCACTGGATCCATGTGATGTGTGTCCACCTGGCTCAGCACTGGATTGAGCTCTTGCCTCACTATAATGAAGGTCTTAGAGTTACATATTTTTGCAATGTTTTCACATCAGCTCTGCTAAGGCACTGTCAACACTGCAAAGAGTTTAGTGATAGAGCTGCCACTGGGAAACATCTCACAAAGACACAGCATCTGTATTTATGGGAGTCCTCTTGTTGCTACTACTGGCTCTGAAGTGTCTAATAAAACAAAAAAAAGCCAATTTTCTCCCCCATTAATTAGTAAAGCTATCAGCTGCAATATAGCAAAAGATAAATCAACAGCAAAATCTACTGGCAATTACACAGTTGGCTACTGAGACTTCCTTGTCTGTTTATCAGAGCATCATATTTTTTCCTATTTCTCATTATTTTTAAAATTCCTATCCTAAATTAATTCTAAGTATATTAATATTACAATAGCATGCTATTCTAAGTATTTTAAGCTTAGAATTTTAAAAATTAACAGAAAACAGTTGACCAATAACTGCTCTAAGTGCAAAAACTGTGGTTATAAATACGTCTCTTGTTTGTTCAAGTGTCCATTTGTAGTTACTCTCAGCACAGAAACATCTCTACATATACAAAACAGGTAAAAAATTGCACTTCAAAGATCTTAAACTAGGATTAACAGCAGTTCCTTGTCTGTCACCAAGTCTAAGACTTAGGATGGAAAAATCCCTGTTTGTTACAGGTTTCAGAAGGCAGAATTCCTACTGCAGATGGAGCTCCACCAGCAGAAGTTTTGACTGGTACTTCTTTTTTAATTCAAGCAGAGTTTGTAAATTCCACTAGCAAGCACTGTCTGTGGAAGCTACTCTGGGTTAAATCATGCTAGCAGAGATTAGCTTGCTATGTAGGAGAGGCTCAACACTAAAATTGAAAGTATTTTCAGATTCTGAATAAGACCAAAGGAAATACTTAGGCAGTAAATACCTGTAACATTACTAAGGCAAAATAATCAAGACTTTCTTCGTTTTGAAAACCACTTGATACTGGAACCACACCCCTCATGGTTGGTCTAGTCAATCTTTAACTTAGGTCAATACTGCTGAACAAGCTAAAAAAATGTTAAAAGCCCAATCCCAGAGAGCAAAACATCCATTAGCTACTCACAGACATGCACAGGCTTCAAATCCTTGTGTTCTTTGTGATCTTCTAGAATTGCTTGTCTACAGGATAAGAATCTCAGTTTCATTAAAGAATATATTATCCTCTTGACTATGGAAGAGCCTGGAAAAAAAACCCACTTCAAATTCATCTCCAAGGCTCAAATCCCAATGGAAGGCAAGTACACAGAATCATTTTGTTTAGAAAGTAAAGTGCCTAATGATTCTGAGAAGTTATGACACCAAAAAAATCCATATAAAATATTTAAGGACTCTTGCTGACAAGTGACTGGACACAGAGGACACTCATTGCTAGAAATACAGAGAAAAAGAAGTCTTCTGTATGCTCTTGGTTAAGGAATTCTTTTGTTTTTGTGTTACCTTGTGAATTTAACACTCAAGCTGCATCCTGAAGCAAGAGCCTGGAAGAAGCTCTGGCAGCACTGCTCCTCCCAGCCTGGTGGGAAGGTGCACGCTGGTTGAACTCTGCACAGGACAGAAGGGCTTTTTGGTCCAGGGTCTGAGCAGCTTCCAGGATCCCAGTGAGCCTCTCCAGATGGACAGTGTTTTCTGGATGTAGCAGCCCACTCAGAACATGATCATGCCCACAGAGCCAAATCTACAGCAAAGACCATCTGCAGTATGAGCAACTCCCCATCCTCCTTCCTGGAATGGAGTAAATGGGATCAGCCAAGCTCTCCCCACAATGCCATAAAGGCCAAGGGAGTATCTAAGGGTTTGAATTCTAAATGTTATCTGGTATTCCAAATTTTTAGTGGCATATGAATACTCAACATCAGCAGTTGCATTAAAGCCTGTTAATAGCACCTACCTCCTTATGTAACTTTCTGCAGTTATTTCTTGCATTAGTTATGAATATTCAGAATATTACACAAAAGCTGGTGTCATGTGTCAAGAAAACCCTTCACTACTGACAGCTAATGACAAGTAAGACAAGATGTGCTATAATTGCTAGTGGTAGAGTGCAGTTGTAAGATCTTACTTTCCAAAACTGTATTGATATTTGAATGCCAATGAAATAACAGCTTTTATCTGCTGGCTCAGGGGAATCCTCAAAGACAATTACATCTGTGTTCATCAGAAAATTAAGATGGCCATTGCAGCAGGAAAGGAAATGAGCTACAGTGTGTGCAGCACTCTGAAATGCTGAGCACAGCACCACTGTGATGATTTACTCAGATTAAAATCCTATCAGGGTCTGATCTACAGTAAAATATACTCACTTGACACTTCCACTGCCATCAGGAACAGGTTGGAGCCAGTACTCCAAGGAACACATGCTGTTTAACAGATGTAATTCAGTTTTAGGGCTTGGGCTATTTAATGTCTCTTTAAATTACTCCAGCTCAGGCAGATTTCCATGTGTGCAGTAACAGGGCATTACAAGACCAAGCCTGAAACTTCAGCCTTCAAACTGCAATCTTCTTACCTCACCTGAGTTTATTGCACCAGACAGGCTACAAACACTGAGCTTTGGCTTCTGACTAAAGAACAGACCTAAATAGGAACTATAGCTTCATATGTCAAACTTCATGGCTTCAGATAAATGGTGTTTAAAATTAATATAATAAAGGACACCAGGAAATGATCTCAACCAACAGAATAAAATAGGAAAAAAAGTGGTAGGAAACAGTATAGAAATTTCAGTGCCTGCACATTAAAATGGGACTGGCTCCAGCTCTGGAGAAAAACCTGCCTGAGAAGAAAGTGCTTTGGAGTGAAAGGCACTGCAGCTAGCTGAGAACTGCCCTGGTCAGAACTTACTGCAAGATAAAGGATACCACTGTGCTGCCAGCACCCAGGAGTACTTTCTGGCAGGAAACTTGAGATTTTTATTAACCTTTTCTTGCTTTAACTGAGTTGCAACTCACCCTGCAGCAGGTCAAACGAGGGCAAAACCCCTCCAGGAACCTCCCAATTCTGAACCCTCAGTGTCCCAAAGTTGCACCTCTCACAAGGTTTATGCTTTGGGATATTACAGGGAACACATGATGGCTTCAAAAGCTTTTCCAAGCCAACAAGCCCACTGCCAGAAGGTGTGTCACAAACAGTAACATGATGCCTGAATAGATCAGGGCTCACTTACAAGCAGCCTCTGGGAATAAGAAGCCAGGGTATCACCAGCAGCATGCAAGATTAAAAGGGAACCTGTGAAGTAAAAGCAAAAGGCTTCCCTATCATAGATACAGCTTAGGGTTGAAACGTGGCATTTAGTTACTCAGCACAAAAGCTCCTCACAGAAGAGCTCCAGACTCAGTTTTCCTGTTCAAAGATAACTGGGGGTCATCCAGCAGCCACATCGGAACATAGCAGAAGACACCCTCACCCTCTTGCCTCTGGCAGCAGAAGAAAACAAATTGCTCAAGATCACTAATTGCTGTGTCTCCTTTCTCCCCTCTCCTCAAATTTAAGAGGCATCCTGTCTTTCATTAAAAATATTAGCACAAGCAGTGCTCTGAAAAAGCAGCATTATTTACTGAGCTGGGGAATTCATCTGCAGGTTCTGTCGATTCACAGGCTCAGTGGAAGCTTGAAAAGCTGGGGAGCTGTTGACAGCTTCCTGGAAGTTTTGTCTGGAATTTTTAGATTCTGAAGAGTTGCAGGGAGTGGGGTTGTTGGAAAAGGGCTGGTAAATTGGAGCTGATCCACAGAGAAGCAAAGATAAACTCCCAGCTTTGCCATTTCACAGGTAGCTGTTCTTAAAATACATAAAATATCCAAACCCAGCGCACAGCTCTGTAGTTTAAGAGATGACTGCCTTGAAATTTCAGCTATTTTATTTCTGGTAACAGCATCAAGTATTTACCCAAGCCACTGATTGATCCTTGACTTCCAACAGTGTGTGACCATGAGGGACTCCAGCCTGGAGGTGTCAGAGGAGCAGCTGAGGCCACAGAGGTCCCTGGCAGTGTAGATACCTCTGCTTCTCAGGGGCCTGGCACCTGCATGTTTCCACCTAGAAGATGTAAAAGTGAGGGAAATTCTTTCTATCTTTCTATCACATCACATTTCTATCACAGCTAGCACTGTGGAGTATGTTCCCAGCTGTGCTGTCACAGGCAGACAGAGGCTGGGTCAAAAAAACAGAATATCAAGAACAGGTATTTGTGTGGGAAGATGCAGAGAAGGTCAGGACAGACCCCAGAGAAAAGAAACATCAACCAAACCAGAGGACATAGGTCTGTGAAGAGCAGAGCTTGGGGTACAAGAGGCAACTGCACTGTCTGTGGACAGCACTCAACTGCCCCATCACAGCACTCAGACCAAAGTGATGACCTCCTGAGATACTCAGTTTGTTTTGCCAGGAAGAAGAGCTATCTAATTCTTCCTCCACTCTGGCAAGCACCTTTGAAGATGCTTTTGTGATCTCTAAATCAACTTAGTGGTCTCTTACTATACTTTTAAGTACCAGGAGGGTGATACTGGGAAGATGGAATTGCTGCCTACTTTGCAGATAAACATTTCCTAAAAGAAGGTAATTTATTTCTCTCCATCTGACCAGAATGTAAAGACTGAAGCAATTTTGATCTAAAATGACCAGACAGTAAATGTGAGGATAACTGCTTCAAAATGGCTTAAGTTTAAAAAAGTAAATTGTACCTTGCCTGTGGGTAACATACTCCATTTTTCTGTCCCTCTGGAGATTCACTGCCTGTGTCCATCGTGATAAATGTGGCTTTCAAAAGGTAAACACCTTGTTTCCATTTCAGCCTGTGGGAGTACTGAATGTTTCCTCATCATCACCCAAGTGCAAAGCTCTTTGTTTATCCACAACCGACTGCTGACACTTCTGCCCAGAGCAAGGGCTGCTCACCCCAGCCAGCCTCCCTTGGATGAAAGGGAATTCTTTGATGGACCAAGTTACTGCTCAGTATCTTGATAAAAGACAGAGAAATGGTCTCTCCTTTTTATCCTTCTGGACAAGAGCAACAGAGAAACCTGCCTAGAGGAGGAGCTGGTGTTAAATGCCCTTAACAGAGACTTAATATTATATTAGTCTGTGAAACACCTCTGGGCTCAGATCTTGCTGCCTCACTTCAAGAAAAGCAAACCAAAACAAAGAGAAAACCACACACAAAAAAACCCCACCCCAAAACACAAAAGCATAAAAGCCAAACCAAGACAAAAAAATTAAACAACAACAACAAAAATATTTTTAAATTATCTGTATTTCCCTTTCCTTCCTCTTCCACCCCCTCAAAAGATATTATAAGCACTTACAAGATTTTATGTATTATATTATAGCACCTACATTTTTGCCCTGTAAGATTTAAAACATTTTAAACCACAAAAATGTAAACAGAAAAAAAATGAAATTAATCAAAAGAGGCTTGTATTCCTAAAACACATACTAGGTTGTGAACAGCATGAAGCACTCAGCACTTCAGTAATTCCTGTTTTCAGAGCACCTAAGACACTTGCAAAGCAATTTCCTCAGCCATCCTGTAGAGGCTTAGTATTAGTCTTTTTTTTACAGGCACACAAAAACTGAGAGCAGAGGTCCTGCCAGGAGTGCTGGGAGCAAACAGTGCCAGATGTTCCTCATCTCACCAGCAACAACAACAACTAGATTACTCACAGATTACTCACCCTAGGAGCATTGTTTGTGTCCAACAGCAACCACTTCAAATGAAACAGCAGCATTTTCTGTCAGCTCCTGGACTCACCCTAGAGCACCCAATACTTCATAGTGTGACTGTTCCTGTCCTCCTTCTAAATATAGTAAATAAACAACCAAACAACACTGCAACAGGACATTTTGCCTTTATGATAAGCACTTTAGGAAGCTCAGAATAAGAAAACTCTTTGGTAAGCCTGCTAAAATATGATCTAGGTTCTGCTATAGGTGGTAATGTCAGCCAAGCATTCCAGCTTCAGGGTTTATACCAAGCAGCCTCTACTTGGCCCATTGGAATTCCAGCTTCTGTGCTGCTGAGGAGCACAAATGAGCTGCATTTCCTAAGAAATTCTTTTCTTAGGAATTGTCATATTCACACAAACACCAAAGACAACACTTTGAGGAGACAAAAAAAGGCACCACCATCTTCCATAAAGCAGAGCTGGCTGGATCTACACACCCCAGTTTGATGCTTGTCACCCACTGTTGGAAAAACCCACCTGACTGAGCAAGGCTGGTTAGTGGAAATTTCCTAAACCTCTGAGGAAAACAGTGTTTTCCAGGTAATTATACACACACACATACCTGAGGATCTCCCAACCTGCTGAATGACTCCAGAATCCAGAGAGAGAGAGAACAGTACAGGAAGGCATATTCAGAAGTACCAGGGATGGTGAATTTCTGTGCCATGTATCACATCTCTCCCCTGAAGTGTATTTATCAGAGAAAATTCAGGCATCTCCCAGCTGCCAGATGAGAGGAGACAAGAGCAAATGGCTCCCAGCCAACCCCCAGCCATCCTGTTATTGCTCTGGCACACACACTAGCAAAGGCAAATAAACTTGTGTTTCCTACATCAGGTGACAGATCTTCCAAAGGGTTTTTTTTAAGGCATTTAAAAAGGAATCTTTCTAAGGGTTGTCCACCCAGTAGTTCCCTACACAACTTTAGTGGATTGTATGTTTTTGTTGACACTGGCCAGTATAAGCAGGATGTTTCTGTTTAGAAACTGCACTTGGATCAACAAATAACTGTTGGGTTTCCTTCCCTTTGCAAGGGAAAGCCAGGGGACAACAGATCCAGCAGACACCAGTTGCTCCCAGTTCTTGGCTCCAATCAGATCTCAATTTCCAAAGTACCAGAACAGGCTGAAAATACAAAGCAGGGACTTGAGATCACATTTGTATGAACTATTGACACTCAGTGATAATTCAATTCTCTGGAGCTGCCTGGGATGTCCTGGGGTTGCTGCTTTGACAGAGTGGCTTAGAAACCCTGACATGAGATTATGTGCAAAAGAGGCAACATAAATAAATAAAATAATAATAAAAATAAATTTATAAT